>VYZW01034255.1:208629-283115 GCA_013401315.1 Balaeniceps rex | reverse complement strand
GGGGCGGGCCTTGCCGCGCACCGGGCCGCGGGAGCCGCTCCCCGGGAGGCGCCGGGGCTCTCGCCGGCTGCCCCTCCCCGAGACTCGCCGGGGCAACGGACCGCGCCGGCTCCGGGCCCGGCACCGGGCCGTGCTCCCCAAGACCCAGCGGGACAACGAACCGCACCAGGTGCGGCACCGGGCCGTGCTCCCCGAGCGGCACCGGGACAACGAACTACGCTGGGTCCGGCACCAGGCCACTCTCCCCGAGACCCACTGGGACAACAAACCACACTGGGTCTGGGTCCGGCATTGGACCATGCTCCCCGAGACCCACCGGGACAACAAACCGCACCGGGTCTGGGTCCAGCATCAGGCCGTGCTCCCCGAGACCCACCGGGACCCCACCGGGCCTGGCGCGCAGCGTCCCTAAGATGCAGCGGTTCCAGCCCCAGAGCAACCAAGGGCACCTGCAGCCTCCGGGTCCGGGGCACCCGCGTACCGGGATCCCCGGCTCTGGTGGAAACTCCCTGTTTAGTTACAATTGGTTACATTAGAATTACCTAGAATTATTTAAATTCTAACTCCCCATCTAGTTAAAATCCTCATTCCCGGTATTGTTCTTGAGCCAAGAGTGGTGAGAGAGGACGAAGGGAGAGCTTGGGAGAGAGTTTTTGGGCAGGTGAAGCCGCGTGTGATGGTGGCTGTCCGAAGGAGCTGCTGGAGGGACGGGCGGCTGTGAGTCAGCGAGGCGGCAAGCCTCCCCAGGCGGGGAGCAGCCGCGGGGCGCGGAGATGCGTCGGTGAATTAGGGAGCTTTACATCTTTCGTAACTCCCACTCAGACACATGAGTCAGTCCTCGCGGCTTACAGGGAAGCTGGGGCTGAGTCCACAACGAAATTGTCCTGGTGACAGAAGGTCAGGCGGGGAGCGCTCTGCTATCAGAGAGGAGCAGAGGCTGAAGCTGTGCTGCTTTCGGGATGAGATATAAAACTAATCCTTCACTGCTGGAGGCTGCTGGAGAGCTCAGAGCATCATCCACAAGATAAACAGGAGGATTGTCCCACCCAGGAAACTTCTGGCGGTCTTGACAGCCACCCCTCTGGCCCCAGCACCCAGGGGAGATTTTTGTTAGAAAAGGAAATCATTGCTAAGAGTTCACATCCCACCCACGTGCACTCTTATTTACTTTTTTTTTTACAATGAATTCTTTCCTGCTCTTTCTCCCTTGCACAGTGGGAATGGATGGCGAGAGGCGGTTTCCCTGCTTGTGTTCTCGCCTGGCTCATGCCTTTGCTTTCCCAGCAGCATCTCCCCAGAAAGGCACCGCTCCCACGGCCGTCGCAGGGCTGTACCCACAGCAGGCGACTCCTGCGTGCCCCAGCACACCCCGGGAGCGGAGGTCGGCATCATGCTGCTCAGAAACACGACTGGAGCGCACACACACACAGCACTTGTGAGCTTTGAATCAGGCTTCAAACTAAATAAACCTTGCAAAGGACTTTGTGTTGAACAGAAACATGTAACTGAAACAAGAGGTCTCTTTCAGATTTGGAGAGTTACTTCTAACCACAGTCATTTTGTTGATCCAGCCTCCAATGCAACCCTACGAGCACCGGTGTCGCAACCAGAGCGCAGGGTTGAAATCAGGGTGAAGCGATGGCTTTGGCCAGCCTCTCGGCTCTGCCGCTCGCAGCAGCCCGTGCCCTCCCTCTTCGCCTGCGCTCTGGGGCTTGTCGGAGCCTGCCCTGGGCTGACTTCACTCGCTGTCCCATGAAAAAACCTAACCCAGCAAAAACAGCTGGGCAGCCTTCTGCTAGGCTGCATTGAACCCCATCACCCAAGAGTCAGAGGAGCGAGGGAAGAGAGGGGGCTGCCGGCACAGAGGCAGGACCCCGGAGGGGAGCGGAGCCATGGGACATCCCCCACCATCCCTTTGGCTCAGCCGCAGGGTGCACTTCCACCCCGAGCAGCAGTTCCTCAACCTGACCCTGCCAGAGTGCAACCCCAGCTCTTTGCCCTCTGCAAAGGCAAATCGCGCAACAACGAGCGTGATTTACAGAGCGCTGCCTCCCTGCCTTGCTCCCTCCCCCAGCATCGTCCCCGCTGCCACCCCATCTTCTCAAATATATTATTTTATTACCTCCAGGCATAAAAAAACTCACAACTCTGCGTGCAGAGGTCGCAGCCTGTTCCCTACAGCCTTTCTCTAGCTCAGGAGATTTTTACACCACGAAGGACTTGCGGCGTGGGCAGGGGCAGGAGGCAGGCAGAGATCCGTCGCAGCCGGCGTGTGACATGACCACAGCCGCAGGGCCAGCCTGCTGCCTGCCCGTTCCTGTTGCAGGTGCTGATGGAGGTGGGGGGCCAGACGGTTCGTGGGACGTCCCCTCTGCTGCTGGCACCTGCAGCAGCGGTAACAAGGCAGCAGTCAAGCCCTCACCACGTTATTTTGAAAACGCATCTCGCACACATGCTATTTACCCTGCTTTTGACTTTTCTGGTTTTCCCCAGCATTCAGATTCCTCCTTCTGGGCTTTCATGCCCGTAGCCTCTGCCTGAGCCTTTCCCCTTCACCGGCAAGCCTGAGAAGAAACCACCCAGGCCCCTTGCCCTGCAATTCGCCCTCCCGGCCCCGTAGGCAGGCTTGGGGTGCTCAGCATCTCCTTGGGGGTATCAGCGGTTGAGATTAACTTTCACGGGCTGCTTCTGCAGTAGGGGCCGAGGGGATGCTGCAGGCGGGCTAAGAACGAGCAGAGGGAGAAGATGTTTAGTATGTGTGCAGAGATAATTTTTCATTACTTTCTGGGACATGCATCTACCAAAAGATGGCAGCAAATCTCCTCCTATGGAGCCGGGCATCGGTGTCTGCTCTGCTGGGCTCTATTTTTCATACAGGCTATGAGCTGTGCCAGATGAACTGAAGGATTATGCTAGATGTTCTCACGGGAGAAAGTCTGTGCTTGTGACTTCAGTTTAAATTTTGGAGACTCCTTCAACAGTATAAGAAATCACCAAAATGCTCTAAATGTCAGTTCCCTCTTATTTTGGCAACCCGTGGTTTTTGGTAATGCCACATCTTAATTTATTTCACCAGGTAAAAATGGAATAAAAGGTAATCCATAACAATGGGTTTGACAAATAATACCGCCACAAATAATTCAGATACAAGGTCTATCTAAATGTTCCTGGCCATCACAAGCTTTAGGTCTCAAGCACTCGGAGAGGCTTATTTAGCACCAGTTTGCTGGAAAATCTGGAACTGACCCACCCTTTGTTATATAAATCTGCGTGTCAGCCAAAGGATTATTGTTAAGCTCTGTCCTGTATCACTAATAGATATAGCCGTGACCCTGGGTCTGGTGCTATTTCATACCGAATGAACGGGGAATAAATCAAAGTCAGTAGAGTTTCGCTGCAGGTAGCGACGACACCAGGGTACAGGAACGGGGCCGGGCTCCCCACCGCGCTCTGCCCTCTGCTCCTTCTGACGGGGTGCAGCCTGACACCCGTTTTGTACAGCGGTTTGTGGTGAGGAGGTGGGAGGCATGGGAGGACCAGCCCTTCTGCATTTCAAAGTATGCTTCTGATTCAATGCCTTCATAAAACGGGATCAGTAAATACTATTTTCATTAAGCACATTCATATAGCTAAACTGTGCAGAACTGTCATTTCTCCCTCTGCCTCCCAAAAGAATTTATCTGCCTAAAATGAAGCTGTGAGAAAAAAATTGCCCCGCTGCTCATTTGCAGCTTGTGAATTTTATATGAGCAGCTAGGTCGAATTCAACTCCAGCTTCGTTCGTATCACATATCGTGTTTGAATAGCTGAAAAACTCATTAGCCATAGATCCAAGATGTATTTGTTCGATAGAGTTTGATTTGGCCCTCTTTAATAACAAAAATGTTTTCAGCTTGTTAACTTGCAAGGAATTCATTCATCACCAGGCAAGAACACGCTGATGGAACGATAAAATAAGCGAGGACGCCTTGCTGTTCGGTGTCACGCTATCTAAACACATCTTCGTGCCTCTTACACTTACAAACTCAAACCGAGTTTTGTTGCTCAGAGGCAAGCCCTTATTGCCTGCTGTTCCCATGTCAGAGGACAGGTTGTTTCCACCGCAGAAAACACCGCATCGGGGATGCTTACACAGCTCCAGTGCTCCGCGGGGCATCTGTATATCATAATAAACAATTTCTAGCTTGACCAGTGCAAATGGGCTGCTTCTGGTGTCTAAAAATGAGCATAAGCAGCTATTTGCCACCATCAGCACAGCCACGTATCTGTGTGCATCAGCAAACAACCACTTGTAGGGGGGTTTGCAGGGCCGTGTGGCTTTACTCCTAACCCCGAGCAGCGGGACTGCTCCAGCTGGGAGCCCAGGAGCTGTGGGCAGGCACCACCAGCACAAGCCCATGCGCTGCTCCGGCTGCAGCTGAGCCGGGATGCGCCGTGCACCCTCACCACCACCCCTGCTCCTCCCTGGGTGCTCAGCCCTCTCGCACCCGCGCATGTCACCGCTCCCTCCTTCCCCATTCTCTCAAGATGATCCGAATTGCTTTAAAACTCTTAAAAATAGTTGAGTGGGTTTAACCGGTTATTTTCCCAAAACGGAGTATGGACCAACTAACCGCGTAAGTTAGCCTTGAGGATCCATAACCCCTGGGACAAGCAGCCAGGACAGTGACCGCGGAAACCAGCCCGGCTGCAGCCAGGACGGGCAGGCTGGAGGAGCCCTGGGGTGAGCACAGGGAGAGGGACGCGCGGGTTCGAAATGTGGGTGTGCGGTGATAGGGATTCTGGATGACGGGCAGAGACGGCTCAGGTCAGAAAGGTCGCTAGTTGTTCCCATTCCCATTTGTCCAGTCCATCACCCGCCTGGAGTTTCCAGGCACTGCTCAGCTACTTAATCAAGATATGGACCCGCAGAAGTTTCTATTCTGCCCTAGCAAGATAAACCAGCCCAGAGCCTGGTTTTCCCCAGCGCACCAGGCTCAATCCTTTGTGATGCTGACAAAACCGCCATGGATGGTAACGATGGAAAAAGATGTTATTAATTGAATTCTGTGGATGGATGCTGTGAGGATCAGCGCATCCCTGGAGCCCTGCCCAGGCCCTCTCCTGGCTGCACCCAAGTACCCTTCATCAACACGTCAGGGTGAGCTCCACTGAGAGAACAAATCCCAGTTCAAAGCACAGAAGAAAGGCTTATTTTAGTATTTCTGCTGAAGTAGCACGCAGCAGGCTGACCAGCGACGGGCATCCCTGATCGGTGTGCTACACCAGCGCCGTGCCACAGTCTGAGCGGGCTTGGGGTTAGCAGGGGTGGGGGGCACGGGGATGTTAGAAGCCCAGAGAGGCCTGTATTGATTTTTAAGGGAGAAAGCCAAAAAGCAGAAAACAAAAGGGAAGGCAATAAAAGCTAAACTCCCCCAGCTTCTTTTGATCTCGGAGAATAACAAAGAGATTGACCTGACATCATTACACCCCTCACTCACTCCCTTTGGGTTATGTTTTTATTTCCCGTAACCAGCAATGATCAAAGCCAAGAGCCTCTCCGTCACTGTATATTTTCCTTTTCACTCCGAACAAAAGTTGCAAAGGCTGCAAACATTTTCTCTCGCGCCTGTCCTGGACCAGTAGCCTGCTTCAAACAGAGCTGTTTGCAGGAGCACAAGCTCCCGTGGTCCCGGTAACCTCATCTTCACGCTGCGGAGGCAAACGTGCACCTCCCTGGGCAGGGGAGAGAGGGTGATACGCACCCTCAGCCTTGGGTGCGGGCTGTCAAAACAGATGTCATGGCTTTTACAACTTGCATTTTTTGAGGAGAGTTGGAAATTTAATATGTCAGGCGAGGCTGGCTGGAGTAGTTGTTTCTTTGAGGACAGAACATGGACGGTATCGGTAACTGCGGGGAAGTGGCGAGTGACACAGAGGCATCAAGCGTGGCATCATTGCAAGGAGCTGTGACTGCAGGTACCAAAGAGATCTTCAGGGAATAAAAGAGGAAAGAAGCTGAAGTCGTGCCATCCTGGCACGCGTTTTTTCCGCAGATGTTGAAGGACACGACAGCCCTCTTCGCTTCTCAGGAAAAGGAAAAATTGAAACCAAAGTTTTCATAAACCACAATATTTTCTAAATATACACGATTATCTTGTCTCAAAAGCAGCATTAGAGAAGCAGCAAAGATACGGTATGTAAGATAAATAAGTGATAAATACCTGCCAAGCAAAACATTATTTGTAGGCTATTTAAATTCAGGAAGCATTGGTATCAATTTAGCAGATAAGCCTTCCACACTGTGGTTACAGAGCTGCAAACATGATTATTAGCAATACCGTACAACACTTCTTTTACTTGTCCAGGACCAGACTGCTGAGTAGAATTGGAAAAAAAATATTCATCAAATAAGGCACAAGCAGCGGGGATGGCAGAAGCTGGCCTCTAGGTGAGAGATTTTTCTGGCCACTGGCTACTGAACCTATTTGCAAAGCAGAGCACAAATAACCTTTCCAGACAGAAAATGTGTTTGCAGCGAAGAGGGAACACAGAGACACGAAGCACCTTGCGATGACGCCTGCCCGGCCCCGTGGGGCTGGACCTCGGGAGCAGGGTCGGGTGTGCAGTGGGCCACTGTGCGCGCACCGTCCCGAAATGCAGCCTCAAAGCCTGATGCTGATGGCCAGAGCCACCGAGCATGGCTTGCGCTTCACCGCCGGGTGTTCCCGGGCAAGGACATGGGCAGAAAAGGAAGATATCCAGTGTTGCACATGGAAAAGTGGTTTGAGAGAAACCAGCCTAGGTATCAAAAGCGCAATCGTGGCTCATCCTCAGCGCGTTTGCCAGGGAGCTGCAGCAATGGACGAGGGATTCAGGGAAGGAAGAAGCTGCTGGGGCTCACCACTAACCACCGTCGTTGGCACGGCAACAGGTTTCATAGACATGTAAAATCATAGAATCACAGAATGCTTTGGGTTGGAAGGGACCTTTAGAGGCCATCCAGTCCAACCCCCCTGCAGTGAGCAGGGACATCTTGAACCAGATCAGGGTGCTCAGAGCGCCGTCCAACCTGACCTGGAATGTTCCCAGGGATGGGGCCTCCACCACCTCTCTGGGCAACCCCTTCCAGTGCTTCACCACCCTCAGTGTAAAACATTTCTTCCTTCTATCCAGCCTAAATCTGCCCTCCTTTAGTTTAAACCCATCACCCCTTGTCCTGTCACCACAGGCCTTGCTAAAAAGCCTGTCCCCATCTTTCCTCGAGGCCCCCTTGAAGCACTGCAAGGCCGCACTAAGGTCTCCCCGGGGCCTTCTCTTCTCCAGGCTGAACAGCCCCAACTCTCTCAGCCTGGCCTCGTAGCAGAGGGGCTCCAGAGAGTTGGGGTTCAAGGAAATGTTCAAGGAAAATTCACCTTGGCAAACAAGAACCGCTGGAGCTAAGAGGATGCTTGGTTTTGTCATCTTCACAAATGAAGTTGAAGCACTAGAACACTGCTGGAAGCATACGGGGGCTTGGCAGCAAAATATTCACGTTGGATTGATATTTGCCAAAAAAATGCGAGTTGTTCAGCTCTATTTAAGTGATTATTTAATAAAGTCATATTTAGGCTGCCTGACTGAATAATCCTGCAAATACAGACAAAATGTAACACGGTTTTTTAAAACAAAACAAAACTAAACTCAAAACATCTGTTCATCCGCTGCGGTGTTTATTCTGTGCAGTTAAACCGAATGCATGAGATCAAATCTAAATGTGGCTGGGTCGTGTGTGCGCATCCCCAACCTTAAATGCAGCTGTAGTCTCAGTACCCGATAAAATAGGACACACGGGTTTAGACAACAGGTCTTTAAATTCCTGCAGGTAAAACTGGGCGTATAAATGAGATCTTCTCTAAGCGTCGTGACGAATTGCTTCTGCTGGTGCTGAGCGGGTACGACTGTGATCGGCACTGAAGGAGATGGTGGAAACTACTATCAGACTTGGACAGTAGAATAATTTTACCTATTTAGTGTAATAAATAGCATTCGTTAAATTGTTGGATGCCCTAAACGAGACAGGTACACGCATGCAGAAGGGTGTACACAGGGTGTCTATTGGAGCGCGCGTTATCTTATAGACAGCTTTTCCATTTGAGCTACTTCTTCCCATGGCAGAAAGGGGCATCTCTGGTTCGGGGAAGCACAACCCATGCCAACGAGCTGCGTTTTTTTAGTTTCCTTCCCACGCAGTACTGCAGAGAAGCAAAGCACCCACGGAGAGGTGGCCAGTGGGTCCTTCCCACCTCACTGTGGGTTTAGACCCGTCCTTGGCGTTATACAGGAATAGCCGGAGTTCTCGCTTCAATTCCACAGCACACGGGTTTTCCTCTTCAAAAAACTCAAAATATTAGGACTGGCCAACAACTGACTGGCAAGAATAGTCGGGATGTAATATCAGAAACTCACGTGGTCAGGAGCCCGCAAGAGAAAAGACCTTTCACAGCCCTTTGAGCAAGTCCTGGCATCAGATTAAAGCTGGGTATCAAGTGCACTTGTAATCCCATCCCTTGCAGGAATGGGAGGACTGCATTAGCACGAGACAAATTGCTGTTTGCAACTGAAGCTGGGGGGCTGCTCTGGGAAAGAGGGTTGTTTTCTTTTTTTTTCTGGAAGATGAAAGAAGATGGCTCAGCTGCA
Organism: Balaeniceps rex; assembly: GCA_013401315.1. Lineage (NCBI taxonomy): Eukaryota > Metazoa > Chordata > Aves > Pelecaniformes > Balaenicipitidae > Balaeniceps > Balaeniceps rex. The sequence continues at coordinate 274,457 of VYZW01034255.1, read as the reverse complement.
AAGGGATATTCCTCAGAGGGCACAGATCCTGCTGTCGGGGGAGCAGGCTGTGCCACGCTGCTGAGAAAGTCTGTCACCACATCTGCTCCGGGCTCCTCGGAAAGGGGCTCTTCACGGTCGCTGCAATTCACACTTTCCAGCCGAGGATCTCATGCACAGTGCTGGCTGGGAGCTCTCCTTTCCAGCCTGCTTTACGTTTATAGAAATGCCTAAGAAAAGATTTATTCCTAAAGAAATATTTTCTAGAGCTGGTGATGAGCGCTGCTGGTTGCCTTGGGGTCACCCCACTGAGCCGTGCAGGGAGGATCAGTGGGTGACTCAAGCCAAGAATCCTTAAAATTTCTGGTTTGGTGTTAATACAGAAATAAAGGCAGGTGCAGGGAGCAAATGCTGCAAAATGATGGCGCGAAAGGTTTTGCAAATTAAGTCCACGTGGGGGAGGTGAGGAGGGCTTCCCTTCCACGTTGGAGGGAAGATCAGAGCAAAACCCCCACCTACTTGCTCAGACACAGGTGAGAAAACAGTTCAGAGGCTTCACGGCACAAAGCTGAGCTCGGGGCAGCCTTTTCGTGGATCCCAACGGGGTTTGGAGCAGCCTTTATTTCCCGAGCACGAGCCAAAGCATTACCCGACGTCTGGCACTTCTGCGGGGCCGGGAGCAGCCCATCTCCCGGGGATGCTGGCTTCGAGAGCCCAGCAGAGGTTTGTTTTCCTTTCTGCATCCAGCCTGGATTAAGCCCAGCAAGCAGGACAGTAAGAGCAGCTTGCAGAGCATCCTATGAGAACGTGGGTTTCCTCTTTCGGAAGAAACTCTGCTCTTTGATCTACTCCACCTTAGAGAAGGAAAAGACAATTTTCCTCTCGGCTCTGAGAAACATCGGTCACCGCGTGGAAATACAGTTAAATTATTATGAAAGACTAAGGCAGAAGCTGCCAATAAACACTGCCCTCAGCCTCCGTACGCACACGCGCACGCACGCATCAGCCTCTTCGTGTCATTGATTGCAATTAGCGCTACCAATTTCTATTCTCTTTTGATCAAAGGGGTTTATTTCTCTCTGTCCAAAAGCCTCTTTTTTGATCTTTGGTCTTAAACTTTGATTGAAAGCTTTAGTGAAGGAAATTCCGCCACGAGTTCACCACTTGGCACGCCAAGCCCTGAACAAGGCACCTAATAAACAGGATAATTCCTCTTAGCGGACGTGACGAAGGTCCCGTTAAGCAGCAGATGTTAACACCAGCCTGGGGGCAGTTCAGGAGCACGTTTGACACTTGGCTTCAGCCACTTCGGGCCATAACTTAGACGCACGTCACCCCTGTAGTGACAGCGGGGGGACAGACGGCCCAGAGGAAGGGCCACGCAGCGGGACAGCCACCACCCTGTCCCCTGCCAGCACAGACCATTAGACCACCGATAATCTGCATTTTTAGACTTTGATTGCCAATATTTTTGCAGGCAGTTATCATACAAAGACAGAATTTATAAAATATGATAAAAAGCAGTTATTTATACAAAGACAGAATTCATAAAATATGCTAAAAGGCAATTTCTAGAAAGATAAAACATTCGATTTATTTATTATATGGTATTTCTTGGGCTTATGGTTAGTGCTTCTGAAGGATGGCAGAGTAACAGCTCTATCTATCAGCAGGAGCAGGGCAGTGACCGTGCCCCTGTGCTGGGCACTGGTGAGGCCGCACCTCGAGTGCTGTGTTCAGGTTTGGGCCCCTCACTCCAAGAAGGACATGGAGGTGCTGGAGCGTGTCCAGAGAAGGGCAACGAAGCTGGGGAAGGGTCTGGAGCACAAGTGCTGTGAGGAGTGGCTGAGGGACCTGGGGTTGTTCAGCCTGGAGAAGAGGAGGCTGAGGGGAGACCTCATCGCCCTCTACAACTGCCTGAGAGGAGGGTGCAGTGAGGTGGGGGTTGGTCTCTTCTCCCAAGTAACAAGCGATAGGACGAGAGGCAATGGCCTCAAGTTGTGCCAGGGGAGGTTTAGATTGGATATTTGGAAAAACTTCTTCACGGAGAGGGTTGTCAAGCACTGGAACAGGCTGCCCAGGGCAGTGGTGGAGTCCCCATCCCTGGAGGTGTTCAAAAAACGTGTAGACGTGGCACTTCGGGACATGGTTTAGTAGGCATGGGGGTGTTGGGTTGACAGCTGGACTAGATGATCCTAGGGGTCTTTTCCAACCTTAATGATTCTATGATTCTATCCTACTCCGTCCCTGGGGTGGAGAGTGGAGGAACAGGGAGGTGGCAGAGCTGCGCCAGATAGCAGGACGGTATTTAATGGGGCTCTAGGGCAGGTTTGGGTGTGTTATATGTATCCTGCTGGCAGAAGCAGCCACGGAAGTATAAAAAATCACGTTGAGGGAAGAAACCTCACTGCCTGGCTTGTCCTGTGCTAGTCAGACAAGAACAGCTCACACGTGCCATCTAGTGATGCTGATATTTCATATATCAGGAGTTCTCCGAGCAGGACCAAAAATACTCAGGAAGGTTCAAGGGCCGGTAGCCACGAGGATGGCCACCAGTGAGGCTGGGTGGGCACATGGCACTTCCCCGGCACTGTCAGCCCTGACAGCCCCAGGCTGCCGGTGCAGCCCCCCGCCGTGCATGGGCTTAGGAGTGATATGAAGCCAGACCCAAAAAAAACCCCAAAACCAAATTTCCCAAATACAGTAGCAAGGCTTGTGTTCAAATCCACACACTCTTTCATGCAAGCGTACAAAAAATACACCTGCTAAATACAACAGCTAAGAACTAAATAATAAACCTGTTCTATAACTAGAAGAACTAAGAACTAAATAACACGGAAGGCACCAAAGTCTGAAGAAAAACCAAGATTTTTAAAACTACGTTAATCGAAGATGTTCTGGGACCATTATCCAGGGGAAGAGCGTACACGCAGATCAAAGCCTTGGGGTTGCGTAGGATTTATAAGGGCAAAGTAACAAAGGCAGCGAGCGAACGGCAGACGCTGGGATTACCATTTTAATTACTGGGAGCGGGTTCGAAGGGCGCAGACTGAAGGAGGATGTGGGAATAACCATTAAAGAAAAAAATGGAAATGTCTTGTGCCAATACGCTGACTGCTGCGTTTGTCACTCGGATGCAGAATGAGTTGTGCAGAGTTTCCCGTCCAGCCGGGGAGGAGACGGGCAGGGAGACGCTGCGGAGCCAACAGCCCCTCCTGTGCTGATGGGCTCGAGACCGTTTTATGCGGCGGCGGCGAGGGATGGAGAACCATGGCACTCGTTGCTAAGTGCTGGCAAAGCAGCGCTTCCTCAAGAGCTTATTAAAAAATCAATGGGGCGAGCAGCGTGCTCCGGAGCAGCTAACAGCAGAAAAACCAAGCCAAGAGCATCAGGGCAGAGAGCGACCGCCCAGGAGAGCGGGCTCCGATGCGTTTTGGGGTGGGTGTTAGAGGGGTGCGAATCCAGCTGCCACCTCGGGAGGTTTGCTCAGACCTGAATCTGTGGACGAGCCAGGCTCTGTCACTCGGGGTGGTAAAGCTGTGCTGGTGGGACAGCGTGCCGGCCATCCTGCGCTGAGGGCACAGGGACCAGGCTGCAGCCCAGGGCTCCTCTGACCCCAAAAACTCATTAAAGCTGGGACACCAGCACTTCGTCTGTGTCCTATCTGTCCAAACAAGTTTCCATATTTACTTATAACTGCTGTCTTTCATTTACCTCCTCCATTGCAGGGTATTTTCATCCTTCGTGGAGGCAATTACACCTCGCGCAGGATTGTTGTAGCCCACCTACTATTCCAAGAAACACCTTCTCAAAGCACAAGACACGGGAAGAACGGAGCAACGTTTTCCATCCCAAAGACTTTCACCACAGGCTGTCCTCAACTTTTGCCTCCTAAGGAGGAAAGCTGCTCTCCCGCACGTGTCTTCAGCCACCTCAAGGGGCTGGCTCTCGGGGACGTGACCTGACTTTTCCCTTGGCTGTTTCAAATCCTGCAGGTTGCTGAGACCTTCCATAGGACCTGGAAGACACCCCCAGATTCTTCCCAAGCCATTTAATCCCCTACTCCTTCAGTAATAAGATGACTAGCTCGACTCACTTTCAACCCCCAAATGATTGCCCTTTTCCCTGAAACAACTGAAGATTTTATCTCTCATTTCCCTATACACCTACTCTCATATTTCTTTACGTTTATCCCCGAAAGCCCTGAATTCTTCTTGCTCACTTTTCATGGCCTGCAGCTTTTCTTTGAACATTAAGAGCATTGTTTCTGGCAAGACATTAAGGTGCTCATCACTTGCCAACCTGAAAGCCGTAAATACCCCATTTGCATTCATGTTTTGATAGTTCCTCCATCTCTGCTGCGATGGTGTCTCTCCCCTCTCTGAAAAGCCTGGCTGTCTCCATCCTCTTGGCCCAGGCTGGGTTCCTTCACCCAGGCTGGCATCACACCTTTTGTCTTTCCACCTGAGGTTGCTCCAGCTGTGACAGTCGCCCACCTGGTGCAGCAACAGGGGACATTGCTTGGCTTGGACTTCAGGAGCTTCGCTCTCTTCTGCCTCAGGTGTCTTCTCTTGCAAAAAATCTCATCTCCTGGTGGAGAGCTTGAAGTCCCCATAAAACTGCAAGTTCAGGGAGGTTTTGGAAGGCTGCTCACAAACTCAGAGATAGCTTCTCTTCCATTGCATTGGCTCCGATGAAATCGTGGCTGGTGTTCCCCAAACAGCCGTATTGCTGGGTACCTTCAGCATCGCCCTGAGTTAACTGCAAGGTTTTGAATACATCGAATGCATTACGTCCTGGCACGGCCTGACTGGCTCCATGTCCACAAACACCCACCGCTTGTAGAGTGAAGTATTGCTGGAATCTCTTCAACTACAGGCCACATTTCTACAGAGATTTAGCTCCAGCGGAGCTGTGGCCTGTTCCCTTTTTCCTCCACTGAGTTCAGAGCTGCCCTCTGCAGCTCCAGCAGTCCCCTCCCTGGTTTCCACCACAGTAGAGACAAAATCTTAGTCTGCCTTAATCGCTGAGTTATAGAAAATGCTTCAAAGTGGACGAAACCAGACCTCCACTGGAGTGGGAAATGGGGTGAAGCGAGAATAACTCCCAGAACTTGTGATTACCAGCCGATATTTTTATGTCACCAGATTTTATTAGGTCTTGTCCCCTTTTAAATCCATTTCAGGACTTCAGCAAGAAGATTTGAACTATGAAGGGCAGGAATATGGTTAAGAGCAGCCATAAAAAGATGAGCAAAGTCCTCAAAGATTATAATCTTTGAGCCAGCGCCATGTATCCTGACAATTCACAGCTGCTTATGCTCTGGGGAGACCACATCACTTGGTTTTAGCTTCCCTGCATCCCTTGGGGAGATGGGTTGTCATAGCTCTCCTTCAACGGGTTCTCAGTAGATGGAGGCATGAGTTAAAGAAATGAATCCATTCCCATTTTAGGAGCAGTAAGGTTTGCACTGCCAGCTGCCCACATTTGGGGGGTATCCCTGTGGCTGCTCTGAGTTCAACCTCATCATTCAGAGATGACAAGTTAGAAATTCCCCGAAGAGTAAAACTCACATTCATCGCTTTCAAAGCCATGGATGGCATTTCCCAGGTTGCAAACTCTTCCTTTGAGTGTGCGGGTGAACCAGAGAGAAGAAAGACTAAGTCACTTTTTCTTAATGTTACTGTGGAAAGGCACCTTCTGAGACCGGTTTTGGAGATGGGCGCCAACACCAGCCTTCATGCCCTAGCCTTCCTGGCAGGCACCCTGTTCACAGGCTCTCGCAGTTCATCTGCGGCAGCGGCTCGGCCGTGAACACGGGCAGCGCACGTACGTTACCGTTTGAACCCCAAAGTGGAAACGGGTTGTGAACTTTCCCAGCGCAGATCACACACAAGGCATTAACAGTTGGTTCTTCTTTGAAGCCACGTTTGACCTAGTTTAGGTCTTCCTTTCTCTTTCTTTTCGTTCGTTTGGCCTAAACGAGCTCTTGTGGAGCAGCTCAGGGATTCGGAGGTCACCCTGTTCCTCCCATCCCACTGTCCTTCCCACCCAGCTCAAAGCCTTAAGTCATGGGGCTGGCTCTGCCACATGTCCTGCCCTGACTCTTCACACCTCTGCCCACACTCAGCAGCCTCAGACCATGCCATGAGCACAGCCCAGGCTGAGACCAAGCAGCTGAAGGGCTGGCAAGAACCACCCCAAAATGCCCCAAAACCTCTACAAGCCGTACAACCAGCAGAGCATCACAGCAAAGGTGCAGAGCACTGCTCTGCATGGAGCCTCTCAGACCCAAGTAGGTCACAGGAGAAATAACGCAAGGTTTTCCCCTTCTCGAAAGAAGAATCGTGTGCTCTTTATGTGGGCAAGGAGCGCGCGGTGGAAGCGGCTATTGCAGCGTGCTGTGTCATATGACAGCCTTGTGCAAAAGTCACATTTGCAACCGTTTTCAGGAGCAGTGTCATATTAAAACAAAGAGGCTGAAAGCTTTTAGCCTTATGGCAAGGAGTTGGTTTTTTCGTTTGGTGGGGGTTTTGGTTGGGTTTTTTTTGTTTTCAAGTCAGACTAAGCAAAAATAATTCATTTTAACGACGACTGTTCAGTGGGTTTCTTCATAAAAGGCAGCAGCGTCTGTGCAGAATTCCCTTAGGAACACCAGGTCTCTCCAGCCCCCAAATAAAATTGTTGCGTTGGTGAAGCTTTCCCTTAGGCGAAGCCTGCCGGCCCAAACCACATGAGCTGGGTGGCAGAGGCATGGCCCAAGAGTGATTAAACCGGATCCAAACCCCTGTTCTGGGACAAAGCAAGCAGCCGGGGCTGGAGGAAGGCAAACAGCAAACTGCTTGCCCAGACCCTTGCCATTATAGTTGAGATGTTTTTTTCTGGGTCGGTCTGACGGTCCCACAAGATTTAAAGGCCCTTTTTGTTCAGCCTCTCAGAAAAAAGTGACTTAGTGGCAGATTTTGCCCAGCCTCCCAAATTGCCCCAGTCTCATACGGACTCACAAACATCCTCTAATACCTCTGAAATCAGGGAAATCAATCACAGAATCCCACTCCTTCACCGTACTAAAAAGGAAGCGAAAGCAATTTCTCCCTCCAACTCTTTGCTGGCCTCAGCTATTTATGCTCTTATGAGCAGGAACAGCGATGGGTTGAGCCGGGCTGCGGTGGAGGTGGCTCGGGAGGACGGTGCTGACGGCAGCACGGCCCGGGCTACGAGTATGACACCTTACGGAGAGGGGTTCCTACGCAGGGACACCAACGAGGTGTAGCAAGGTGCCCCCATATGGCACAGCAGCACCACCACGGAGTGTTACTCGTTTGCCTTTTTCTTTTTTTCTGCCTCTAATGGGAGCGAAATGAATTCCATACCAACAGCTGAAGCGCACGCAGCTACCTATGACGCTGGTAAAAACCAATCTTGCGGTTCTTTGAACATTCGCCTGGCATCTTCCTGAAGCGCTTGACCTACATCTTCCTCCTACTCTTCCTTTTGCTTCTGCGTATTCAAATTAACTACTTAAAGGAGTTATCTGCTTTTCTGCGCTTAACAGTAATACAATTTCTAACGATATGGAGAAAAGCCTCACGCATCGACGTTTTCAGTCTGTGACATCTACCACATACCTGATTTATGCAGCAAACCCCCTTCTCCCTTTAAACTAGCTCATTTACACTACCTAGTCAGATGGGAGATTTTAACTGAAACTTAAATGCTTTTAGGAGCTAATGAGCAGTTTCCATTCCATTTCATCAAGAAATACTTAAGCAAAGCTGGACACAACCACAGCCTTTACCGAAGCGTGGTTGTGTACCAGGCTGCAGCTGCCTCACCTGACTCGGAACACGTGTCTAACAGGAAGATGACAAAAACTCCTTTTTTTACCATCTTTCATCCCCCTCGTCTCTTGCCAGCCTGCGTTTGTATTTTGCCTCAGCCAGAGTGCTCCTGGCTGCGGGCATGTGGGCTTGAACTGAAACCAGACCTCCCAAATCCACTGCAAATAATCACCGTTATAGGAAAAGCTTCCACTGGGGTTTGTGCTGAGTGTTTGCGGTCCTCAGCACACTTTCACCAGGTAGGACACAGTCACTGCATCACCTGCTTTCTGCAGCAGAGAGAGGTAGGTCCCGTTGCCCTTTGCTGATGCATCATGTGCTTCGTAATAAATGTCAAGAGCTACCAGCTCACAGGATGACTTCTGCTAAGCCAGTTGCCTTATTTCTACAGGCAGCACCTACCAGCGGGGCACTTACAAGGGCCGAGTGGTTCAGTTCCTCAGTGTGTGTGATGGTCTCAGATGGGAAGAAATACAGAGCGAAAGACCAGCCGCCACTACGGAGGGACTTAAGGAAGAAATGTTTTACACTGAGGGTGGTGAAGCACTGGCAGGGGTTGCCCAGAGAGGCGGTGGAGGCCCCATCCCTGGGAACATTCCAGGTCAGGTTGGACGGGGCTGTGAGCAACCTGATCTGGTTAAAGATGTCCCTGCTCACTGCAGGGGGTTGGGCTGGATGGCCTCTAAAGGTCCCTTCCCACCCAAAGCATTCCATGATTTGTGACTTGCTTCGTTTGCATCTTTGCAGCATTCATCAACGGGAGAAGAACCCCCTTTCATCAGGTCTCTGCCCTGGACAAAGCCAGGGCTCCATGGTTCATGTCCAAGGGTGGCACCAAGTACCAATCCCCCCACCACCACCTCCTGGGCTGCCCCTTCGCCCCTCGATCCCAGACATGCACACGACAGCCAGGGAGGAGCGAGGCTTTGCAGCTCCGAGTAACAGACGTGGGTATCCGATACCCCTCCTAGCAGCAGCAGCGTGAGATGCTGCCTGTTGCGATCGCCTACCACTGCTGCTTTCGTCAACCACTGGACATCAGTAAAATATGCAGTTGCACCATTGCAAAACCTGCTTCCCACATGCATTGGGCACAGGGAGCAACCTTTTTTTCAGTCTCCCAAGTCAGGAGTCTGCTGGTGTTAGCACTGTGGTCTATCCAATGCTGTTTACTCCGTTACAAGTAAGCAGTTTGCATTCATGGTGTGCATGGCCTTAAATATCCGCATGGGTTATGGAAGCACTTGGACTAATTAGTAAAATCCACATCACAAAGTGCAAGTTCCTGCTACCCCTCCCATTTCATTATGAATACAAGATCAAGAGGTTAAAGACCAGCCTTTGAAAGGTGACCAACACTTAAACACCTCGGCAGCCTGGCCCTGAGCAGTTAGCGTGAGGCTGTGCAGTGCCTGTGCCCGAGCCAGGATCCTCTTGGGAAGACATCTCTTGCAGAGACCGGTTTTGTTCTGACAGACACAAATCCCCCGTGCCTTCAGCAGCAGCCCCATTTGCAGATACACAGAGAAGTAACCTTAGCAGGGAGCAGAACAAGGTCACAGAGTCAAAGAGAGTCAGATTTGATCTTCTGAATGCACCCGAGAAGTGCAACCCATTCCCACTACTTGGGCAGTCTTACTCAAAGCTCAGCCAGGGCCAGAGGATGGTATTTGGAACAAGAAGGGTATGATCTTTTTAGGTGTTTCTACGGAGATACTTCCACAAGATGGAAACACATGATACCACAAAAGCCATGAAGTGCCCTCATTTACGACGGAAGAACTATTCCCATGAGAAGACCGTAGGTGTGTACATTGCTCAGCCCAGGCATGTCTTCTAGGTCAAGCAGTGGGTGTCGTTCCCTGTCCAGTAAAGGTATCCCGTAGCCATACCAGCCTTTAGCTGTGTACGTGGCAGTTCTGCCTCTCCCACCAGCTGACCACCTATGAAGAAAAGTTAAAGCTTTATCAGTAGCAGGGCGCGACACTTTTGGACCCTACTCTCACATACAGAAGTGGCAGAGGAGAGTTTGTGCAGCTCTGTTTTTGCAGACAGAAGTAGGAGGCTGGATTTAGCCAAGCAAGCGCTTTCCTACTGCAAGAGCATTCTCACGTGAAGCTGGTCGTGTTAGTTTAAACTCAGAGTACAGGGCAAGGGATGTGTTGTGCTGGCATGGTGATGATCTCCTTGCCAGGTTACTTGGTGTTCAGGCTCTTGGAGAGGAGAGCAAAGCTGCCCACTATCTCCTGAAGAAAAAGTGTAAAGGGTCATTTTATTATGAAGTTTAAATATTCGGTTTCAAGAGAGATGCATTTGGAAATAGAGATTCCTACAGAATCGTTTTTAAACTGTGCAGTTTGCCCTGTTTGTAAAGGACTTTGGATCTGTCGCCCAGCGAGACAGACTAGCTCTCTTCTCTGCACCTCAATCGCCTTGGCAGAGCCTGGAGCTTCCACTGACACCGGTGCGGAATCGGCATCCCCTGGTGGGTTCTTCCAGAGATCCTGACGTTTGTGGTGATTACATGTTCAGTGGCCACACAGCTAGCTTGGTCCTCATCTCTGTGTTCATTAAAGCTTGTAAGTACAGCTGGACGCTGGATAAAGCATAGGAGTGGACATTACTGTCATTTTAAGTCGTTTTTCTTATGAGAGATTCTTTCACAGGGATCCTTAAAAGTTACATTTAGGTAGTTCTCAATAAGACCTCTATAAATTCCCTGATTACTTGCTCTTTGCTGACTTTCTCACTGCCAATAATTATCGTGGTTTGCCCGTCTCCCAGCAGAACCTTTCTTACTTTCCTAATTAAAATTCCTTTGTGGCCATCATCTAAGAACTCTTAATCCAAAAAACTCAAGCCATTGCACAAACCAGATCCAGCTCATACCTAATGTAAGCCCATTGCAACGGAGTCAAGAGTTACACCCAAAACCAAAGAACCAAAGCCTGTGAAGAGCTCCTGGGCTCTTCCAGCCTGCCTTTCTCCCACTGGGATTGCTCTCAACCAAACCTGCCCGAGATTTGTAGCAATGTAGTTTTCAAGGGACTCGCCTGGGCTTTAAAGATCTCATTCCCAACGGCACATCCTGATACTTCGTCTGCATTTTTCTTCTCCCCACCCTCAACTGCAGCTCCGCACACCACACTAACGAATGGTGGCATCCCCAATGCTAAGCCCCTTCAGCATCACAAGCCATGACCACCTTAAGCATCGCTTGGCTAAGCTTGCCATATTTTGCTGGTTTAACCTTTCTTCTCCAACACCCCAAATATTTTTGCCCTTCTCACAACTCTTAATTAGCTAAGGAAAAATCCCAAACCCCAGTGATGCCCAAACCTGAACACAGCCGCTGATGAGGAATATGTAGCATCATGTGGTAGTGGGTAATACCATGAAAATGCCCATTTGTCTGGATAACCGAGATTCATTCCAAAATCACGCCTAACATGGAAACTAACACCCTAATGCCAATTATTAGCTTCAAAGGCAGCAGCACAGACTAATGCTGTAGACAGATAATATCAGACATCCCTATATTAAAGCAAACACAAATGATTTAATTTCATTTCAGATTCACCTGGAAAATTCTGGCTCTCCCATTTATTGGGCTGGTCCCCACGTGTCATGGGAGTGGCATCAGCCGCGTTCACCCATCCTACCTCCGTCCCAGATGTCGTCGCTGCCTATGTGCTAACCTGGGTTGGTGGCACCGCGCCTTGGCTGACAGTCAAGTCCATCACCGCAGCGTGTTCTAATAGCAGTTACTGGCTAAATTAAGGTGAAAATAAGACTCTTGGGGAAGAGTTAATCGTTAACTTCGGGTATTTAAAAAAAAAAACAAACAAACCATAGTCTCTCACCCAAGTTACAAAGGGGTTCTCATCTGACTGCTATTAATAAAATGAGTATCAAAGAAGTTCAAAGTGATTTGGGCTGTACAGTGAAGCTGCAAGATAGCTTCTGATTCCATCAGTTTTTAACAAGGCATTTTTTCAGTTTAGTGGCGTTTCAGTAGCTCTCGGGAAGTTTTAACTAGCTTGTTTCATGGAGTAACGTGTTGCAACTCATGCCGGATGACAGGCAGTCTGTACTGACTAATCCATCTGGGTCCTGTTGGAGAAACCACTCAGGTCAATGGGAATTGTCCAAACTGAAACCAGCTGTTTGTGCAAGCTTTAATATTGGCCTGGTTCATTTCAAGAATTAACTCGCATTTGCTCTACCTAGCGCCGGAAGATCTGCTCTGCTCACAAGTGCTAGCGTTTCTGGATCTTTCTGTTCTGAGAAGAAAACATCCAGGGAACCACCCCCAGCCCTACTCCCGGCTGGTGTCCCACGATGAGTTACACAGGGTGATGAGGAACAGATAGACCGTGCTGGAGTCCTACACCACAGGGATTGTGTGGAAATGCCAGGAATAGGTATAGTGCAGCTAAAAGAGAATATCTGCATAATGCGTATTTACCTTTAATTGCCAAGAATAAATTCCATGAATGTTTTTATGTGCCTTTTCCAAGGTTTCTGGCTCGAGTTCTTTACAAAGCGACTGTAGGTGTTTCAGCACAATCTTGCGCGTCTGGTTTCATTCATTAAACAGTTTGTTTCCTCATATGATAAAAACAAATCCGGCAGTTGACATCTCTGTGCAGAGCAAGAGCAGTGCCAAGCCGCCATCAAAGCTACTGCAGTTTGAAGTTGGATCTAGACCTGACAAAATACTCCACAAGCTTTCCTCCTCTTTCTCAGGTAGGAATTCATCGCTCTTGTGCAACAGCAGCCATCGCAGTGCCTCCAGCATCTGAGATCCGAGAAGGGAGCGCAAATTCATGGGCAACTCCGAGAGGGTGCAGGCAGCGGGGTAATAACTCCATAAACTCACGCATCAGCCATTCTGCTCCTCGCTGCCAGAACACTGGTTGTAAGAAACCCTCACGCAATGGGGATGAAAGCAGTGCAGAGCTATAAAAACGTTACAAGGCTTTTTATATAAAAAGTGCTGCAAAAACATGGAGTTTTGTTTATATTCTCTCCTGACGCATCCTGTAGAATTCTATGGGGCTGAATGAGCCTTACTCATGTGGGGGTTATAAAGCCAGCAGAAACTTTGCACTCGTATTAAATTCTACAATTCCCTCCGATATCTGGATGTCAGAGGGACTCTCACGGGTTTGAATGTACATTAGGAGCGGCCAAAGTCTCTGGATGCCTCTCTTCACATGATATAAATCTTTAGCTATAAGGGCTCTCTATAGCAATTCCCTCTGCTCACTTGGAGTGAAATTCGCTGTTGGACAGAGTCAGTGCAAGGTCTGCGTTTCACTTAAATCCCCCTTAAACTGTGAGAAGAAAAGGGTATTGCTCAGGACTTTGTCAGAGTGAAATTTGCTGCTTTGCCAAAAAAAAAAAAAAAAAAAGAAAAACAAAAAAAACCACAAAAAACCCCACCACTAATTGCTAAGGCGTGTCCAACGCGTTGCCTGGACCAGCCCGTGGAATAACCAGTGACTATTTCCCCTCTTCCTCCAAACTGTGAATTGCTCTTTCCATCTCTAACCTAATTACCTTCCATCAGTTTCACAACCATTTGTGCTGGCTTAATCCAAATATTTTGGCTGGAGTTTTTAGAGGACCCTCAAGGAATTACTCAGCCTTATCCCTTGGACTCGTTCTAGGAGGGATGCGTAAGAGGAATATTTCCATTATGGGGAGCTCGCTCCATTAAGTCCCCATGAAACGCCAAGCCTAAATGTATAAATCCACCACTAGGAATAGTCACCGAGACAGCAAATTGTAATCCCATCTTTCACGATAAGAGCGAAATGCACATTTTCAGCTCATCACAATGAACTTTATACCAGACGCCGAAACCTAGAAATACCCGCTCCTAAAAAGGGAGAAGACGCACGTCGTGCAACGTACACATCCAGTGGGAAACAACATGGATTTACAATCCAAAGACACCCATAAATTGCTCAGAAATAATTCATTCACAGAACTGATTTAGTGGACAGTGTGGAATAAGGAATCCCTTGCAGAAAATCGATAGGACCTGAATTAGCCTCCTGCCTGTGCCTCCTCCGGAGGCAGAGAGGAGAGCAGGCTCTGCAAGCCAGGGGCACGCAACTCCTGGCTGCGGCACCACGCCACAGGGCACGCTGGACCATGCACTGGACCGCGCGTGGCTGCAGCGCAGCTTGCTCCTTCCTTGGAGCAAGAACAAGAGCCGGGAGCCCGTTTTCAGACACGCTTGGATGTCTGGCACAGGCATGCCCGAGCCCTGCCCCAGCGCAGGACCAAGCACCGCGAATCTGTGCCCAGTCTTGCAGCAGCGCAGGTGGTGATCCCATTGATCCCATCCAGGACTGCTGCGGTCCAAGCAGCCCTCTTTCTTTCCTCCCTCCCCTCTTTTTTTTTTTTTTTTTTTTTTTTTTTTAATTTCCCAGTAAATTGCTGGGAAGCCTTCTTTAAAAGAGATCAAGACCACGCAGATTATTTTTAAACAAAGATTTGGCAAAAAGCTGGACTGCAGCTTAATTGATGAGCATGGATTCAGTCAGTATGAAAATCCTATCTCCAAGCATTGGGGGACGATGCAGCCTTTTTTTCCTCCCCTCCCCTTTCACAAGCGCTGTGGCAAGAAAACTCTAAAATATGACAAGAAGTTTTGACTGATTTTCCTTATTTTTTGAGTTTTCAAAGGTCAATGGGGAGAGTGGATTGGGGTTTTTACCCCCTTTGGGGTTTTTTTTTTTTGGTTGGTTGGTCCTGACTGATCCACAGGGCATCGCTACACATGTCGTTTTACAGGATCCAAACTGAAAAGTCATATTTCTGTCACCCAGTTGCAGAAAGCAGCCCCCCGTACTCCCAACCGCCAGCCAAAAGCAGGTCACGACAAAAGGCATCTCTTAGCGCATCTTTTGACGGAAAGGTTTGCTACGTGAACTCCGAAGCACGTGAAAACGTTTTGCCTTCACGGATCTCAGCAGCCGTTGCCTTATTTTGTTTTCACATCATAAAATTCTGCCAGTTACCTTTAAACAGAAAATGAGGCCAATTAGGAGAATGGGAAAGGAGGAACCCAAAGACTGACACACAGGAGTGTGACCCACGCTGTCAGAACTTGCATTTAATGGGTTTAGGTCCATTCCCATTTGTGCAAGTCCTAACCGAGCCCTTCGTGCTCCAGCTCTCCAGGAGATGTACCACGGCTCTGCGGTGATGAGATGTCAACTGAAACCAAGCCAAAGCCCCACACTTCCTTTCACAAAAGATATAAAAACAGATTCTACATAACACCTGTGTAACAATATTATACCCCCTTCGCTTTGCTTTTCTCATGGGGGGGGAAGGTGAAATTTAAGTCATTATTTCTCTATAGATGAAGTCAAAACACACCAGTGAGAAGGATCAGAGACTTGGAAGCAAGTATCAGAGTAGGTGTCCAATTCACCTTTTGGACAAAGTCAGCAGAAAAGGTAAGTGGATTTTTCCCCATGCGCTAGACGTGGTTTATTATGCTGGGCGTACAGGGTTGCTACAGAGGGAGATCAAAGCCCCACGCATTATACAGAGACATTAACTGAAGGTTTACCGTACCTGCCATGGGATGCAAACCCAAGTTCCTGTGGTCAGTGGAGACCTCATGACCTCTCACAAGAGTTGACCACAGCATCCTGGTCAAATACCAATAAGTTAATTACATTTTGGCTTTTAGCATCCTCTGCTGTGTGAGCAGACCAAGGGAACCTCTCCTGCCGGGTCCGGAGAGCCCCACCAACCCTTGGTGGCACTTGGCTTTCAGTAAGGAACGGTGCAAGGGGTAGGCATCTGATTTTAGCTGATTAGGAGCTATTTAGGTATTTAAGGCAACCTGTAAGTAGATTTGGACCTTACAGGAGGATTAATGCTCCTCGACTCCTTGGTGAGCACGATTTCCCCTTCCATGCCCCAATACCCACCGTGCTGAGGCTCTACCTGTAGATAAACTGACCTCCATTTTCTGCCTCTTAATCAGGACTGAGCTTGCTAAATATTTTAATTGACAATACCGCAAAAGTAAGTTTCCTGAACGCAGTCGCTTTCTTTTGTTAAAGCGCGTCAATAAAGGGAAAACAAACAGCGAGTTCTTCCTTTGAAGCCGAGATGTCGAGGTGAATAAATACAAATGTGCTATCAACGCTGTTAAGACGCACATTCCTCCCAAATACCGTGGCAACGTAATAAAAAAGGCCCTCCTCTGTTCTGAAGGTCCACGTGCCCTCGCTGCCCGAGCACAGGTCCCGTCCCGTCCCCATGCCGACGCGCAGCGCCTTTCCCGGGGGAGGAAAGGGGACAGGAGGCGACCCCGGTGAAGCTGATAGCTTTACCACCGATTTCCACGGGGTTGTAATTCCAATCAACGTGCTGTAAAGCCTCAGTGTTGACAGCACAATGCAAAGTTTGTTGAGGCCAAAAATTTTCTTTTCTTTGCATACATCCCACTCTGGCTGAAAAGAAATTCTGCATAAATCCTGGGGAAAAGAACTGCCATTTAGTGTTTTGGGCCATTCTCAAGCCAAACTCCTAACTACTTATCCAACCCTGGCTCCAGGGAGACACCAGTAACGCTCCCATATGGAAGATCTTTACAGAATCGTTTACCTTCCTCAGTAACAACTTTATTAATTTCTTTCCTTTTCCCCCACCATTAAAATATGCTAATGCCAGAAAGGTGTGGCTGCTCCAGAGAGAGATGTATGCTACTATAATCACATTTAATAATTAAAAAAAAAAATCAATCCCAGGTTCCAGCTCTCTGCCCTATAAGTCATACAAACAATCTAGCCTCAAATTCATAATAGCTTAGCTCTTATAACTTAATGCAAATTTTGACCAGAACCCATACAATTCTTCCAGTAGTTTGTACCAAATTATCATAGAAGGAGCCAGTAGGCATCTGAAGGAAGCTATCCATTTGCCATTTCACTGCGCTTCGTTAGCTCCAAGCTCCAGCCAGGAGTAATAATAAATTAAAAAAAATTTAAGAAAAAAAAACCCCAAAACACCCAACAGTTAGCTTAATTGGTCTAAAAGCAGTCATTTTCATTTTCTGTTCTTTGTGAGGGTTATGCTCGTGTTTTTTCAGATGTGGTTACCTTCATTTTTCTTAGAACAGCTCCTTGTTTGCTCTCGCTCCCCTGCTCACGGGGCACTTGCACTGGAGAGGCAGATGGATAGGGGAAGGTATCTTTTAAATTCAAAAATAGAAAACTGAAAAAAAACGCACGAAGTTTTCAGCGTTGCGGATGAGACGCGAGCAGTGGCGTTATTTGGGCTTGCAAGGCTGTTTTAAGCCAGACCAGGGCAGCACCCGGGACCCTTGATGGCATTTCAGGTGGGGATGAGGCTCTCCCCGAGGAGGTGACCTGACCTTCTGCCCTCCTGGAGCTGAGACCTCTCAGCCCTTCAGCTGCACGGACAGGCGTTGGCAGATGGAGAAGTTACAGAGTCAAGCCCGTGTGCTTTTCCATTTTCTGAAGGTCTCTCCTACACCGAGCTACGCACCCAAGGGTGCGCAGCCAGAGCCGGTGCGGAGCAGGGGTGGCTGCGGGGGGTCCCGCGGGGACCTCTGCGGGAGCGGAGGCTGCCAGCTACGCAGACCACATCGGAGAGCCCAGTTTTGCCTTTTTCCTCGCTACTTTTAGGACTCTTTCCTCTCTTAAGCGAGCAAGAGAGCGCCTTGCAAGCAGCTCGGTTCCCTGGGGCTTTGCAGCGTCCGTGGGAAAGGCAAAGCGAGCTGGATCGACCAGCCGAGGCTTTGCTCTTGCAACGGAGCTGATCGCCGTATTCCTGATTAACGCGCACGCTGTGGGCCACCAGTGACTCACAACGAAAGAAAACTCAAACCAAAGCTGCGCATGGGGAAGAAACACCTAAAAGTTGCGTTATTATGTAAAGCGAGCGGGCTTTATGGGGCTGAAAATCATTTCTGAGGAACCCGCAATACCAGGCAGAGCGCCACGGCCCTCGTCCTGCTTATTGTCCCTTCTCAGCCTTGGCAAGGGGGAACGGCTGCTTTGATTTATGGGTTCATTGCTTGTTTTCCTGCGTGGAAACGAGCCCTGTAAAATCACGGCACCGTCACACAGCAAGCGGCGTCGCCCTCCAGCTCTTGCAGGGGAGCAGCCGCGGACACATCACCCACCCGCGGGACATCGCAGAAACCCACTAAGGGCTGTCAAGGATACGGCCAGGGGGGAGAAGCCCAGGATAAACACCCAGCATTGCTCATCTCAAATTTCTGAGCATTAGACGGGAAAGTGAGAGCTGGGCTTTGATCATGAGAAGTGAATGCTTGACGCCAGAGGGGATGGCACAGAGACCCGAGCAGCAAGCGGGGGGTGCCTCCACTGTGCATTTCCTTCACAAACTGAAGCAAACCACTAAATAACATAATCATGGCTGTATGATTAACACGCACACACCCAACCCCGCTGTGTTATTGCCAGAGATTATTTTGGCTGGTCATAACCCTCTGCCTTCCCACTTTGCAAGAGCCTGAGCGTTCAAGAGCAGAAATCTCTCCCACGAGCTTTTCCTCCCGCACTCAAACACCTTTAAACACAACCCTCCCGTCTTCCAAAGGCACCTTACCGTAGAAAATCCTCCTCCTCCAACCAGGCAGAGCTGCTCCCCAGCAAGGGCAGGGGGAAAATCCCCCAGCTAAAGCTGCCATCGCACCTGCAGGCGTTTAACTTGAGAATTGGCAAAGCCACTAGAGATAAGTGGGAGAAACGAGTGACCATGGGGCAAAACCCCCACGGGAGGATAACGCCACAGCTGCCCCTGCAAACCAATAGCCAGGTGCCACTAGATGGTGACAGTGCCCACAGAAATTAAACTACCCAGGAGACAACCCCACCTCCAGTACAAGGCCGCTGTGAGCTGCAACCGTTGCTTGGAAATGAAGAGTTAGCACTTCTCGTTTGTAAAGAACGAGAGTTAATTTAGGCAGTGTTATGGTCAAGAGCACCAGGAGGCGGTGGTTTGGTGAGAAATAGAAAAGGGAGTGAAAACACCTGCTTGGTGTTAGGTGTGAGATGAGCTATTTCTGCATGGCCCACATCAGAAGTAGATCAACTCCGTTTATCTCTGTTTCCCTGCGCCTGCTCCCCTGCATATCTGGTACCTGCAGGCTGAGATCGAGCGTAATCTGGGCTGTGGGATTCACCCGGCATTCCCAAACGGAGCTGACAGCCTTCCGTGGAGCAACTTAAACTGCTCTGCCCCTTGCCCCCAGCACAGGAGGAGCCCACGTCCAAGGGCTATTGCTGGGGTCCTGCCTGGGCGCTGCCCTCCTGCTGCATCTGCGACGCACGTTTCTCTTTCAAGCTATTACAGGGCGTCAAAGTGGCATCTCAGCAGCGTTGGAGAAGAGGAGGCTGAGGGGAGACCTCATCGCCCTCTACAACTGCCTGAGAGGAGGGTGCAGTGAGGTGGGGGTCGGTCTCTTCTCCCAAGGAACAAGTGATAGGACGAGAGGCAATGGCCTCAAGTTGTGCCAGGGGAGGTTTAGATTGGATATTAGGAAAAACTTCTTCACGGAGAGGGTTGTCAAGCATTGGAACAGGCTGCCCAGGGCAGTGGTGGAGTCCCCATCCCTGGAGGTATTTAAAAGCCGGGCAGACGAGGCGCTTAGGGACATGGTTTAGTGGTGGCCAGGTACGGTTGGACTCGATGATCTTAAAGGTCTTTTCCAACCAAAAGATTCTGTGATTCTGGCAGTCCGTTCAATAATGCTGAATTCAGTAAAAAGGGGTGGTTACAGATAATCCATAGGATCGATAAGCGCCAGCGCTGATAAGCAGGAATGGGATTATCACTGGTTACCTTGGTTTGTTCCTGTGCAAACGCTTGTGCTGAGGGATGGTTTATGCCTGCGAAAGGCCCCTTCGCCGCTTTCCTGACGTCAGAATTGTGTGAGAACGAGCAGGTTCGCTTACCTGTTTCATCTACAGAATTAACACGTTATAAGATACCGGATTTGTCTTCCGTTTCGTATTAATCACCTAAATGATGCATTTGAGAAAATGCAAGTTTTGCAATAAATGGGTAGCGGAGGAGAAAATTTTTCCTGGCATTTAATAATCTTTGTCATCTCTGATCGAATAAAACTAAGGGCTCATTTACATCTGGCTGGTTATCTTGTTACTGTAGCGCTCCCCCCCAAAACACCAGCTAAAACATGAGAAGGAGCCCAACTTGAAAAAAACCTGCGATACCCAGATTCTTAAAAAATCCATACGCGTGCTGTGGCCTGATGTTTATTAGATTTGTGCTAGCTCTCGGCTCGCTGCAGCGCAACACTGAGCAAAACTGAAGCGATCACCATAATTACCGCAGAGCAGACGGCAAATCCACTTTTTTTTGTTCTGTTAAATAAAGCCGGAGCCGTGATGGAAAGAGGGGAACGGCTGGAAAGGACAGAGAGCTCGCAGAAACAGCGAGGAGATTTGCAAATGTATGGGAAAGATCGTATTCTTTCAAAGATGGAAAGATAAAAAATCCTGTGGGTAATTCTGAAAAATCAGATGACTATTAACATATTAATATCTGACTTTGGGCTTTGTTTAGCTGCTCCTTAAGCCAGCAGAAACATTCTCCTCTGTCTGAAGCAGCAGCCCCGTAGATCAGACTGTGCCAGGGCTTTGCAGCTCCATCTACAAGAGCAAATGGAGGAGAGCCGTCGTCAAGTTGAATATTGCAAATGAAGAGCAAATCAGGTCATTCAGACCACTAAAATAAATCACGCTCGTTTACTGATAGCAGAATGGGACGCTAAGGAAGCGTGGCCGGCATTCCTGTAGCGATGGAGCATTCCCACTGCCCAAAGAAAAAACATTTACAAAACCACAATTTAAGAGTCTGTAGAACGAAAAAGATATCTTCTCTGACTTGGCAAACGCTGGCAAGCGTGTCTGCAGAGCACCTTCGCCCTCCCTTTCTGGGTGAGGCTGCAAACACCATTGCCCAGCTTTGGTTTTCCGTTTTGTCAAGCAGAGTTCTCGCATAGGAGCACGCAGACGTACGTCACTGCGCAAACCGAGATATTCCCATCGCAAATCCCCTTTGCTTAAAGATAGGACAAATTTTACTCATTTCTAAACGAAGCCTCATCTCTTTATTCGAAAATAACTCATTTCTAAATGGAAAAAGNAAGGGAATTTTTTCCCCCCCCCCCCCCCCCAAAAAAAAAAAAATCAGGTTTCGGTTTTACAGTGAGTGTGAAATACCCAATTCTGGCAGTTTTCACTTTTATTATACATTGCATTTATTTGCACAGCTCTTCTCTTACCCAGGCCAGTAAGTGACTGGAAAGTCAAGGTTTCACCTCTTCCAAGACCATATAAACCCTGAGAGAAGCTGCCAGTACCCCTGGTTAGCACTGGGGTTCCCTCCCTGGCATTAGCTGGGAGACCTAGAGCTCTCCCAAGGGAGCAGCCGGCACGGGGACATCTGACGTGGATGGGTCCCCGTGCAGGGATGGAGGGTGCTCCGGGGAGCCCCCGAGGGCAAAGGGAATCCTTGGCAGCTAAGGCTTCCTCTCGTGGAACCACTGGCCCGGCAGCAGGCAGCACGGCTGTGGAAAAAATGCCACGTTAGAAGGTGCAAACATAAAACATCCCCTCTCAAAGTGATGCTCCTGCTTTTTCCCGGCTGTACAAGCATTTTTGTGACAAACGGAGGCCAAACGTCCGCTCGTGTACGCACCCGCCCGCTCTCACCTTGGAAACAAAGGCAGCAAAGAAATGCAGAAAGAAAAGAAAATTGCTTTGTGTTCCCATCACGGGGCCGCGGCGGGGGCAGGCGGGTGTTCCTCTGCTATAATATTGCTTTTGTGCTCCCCGTTCGGTGCCAGCCCGAGGCACGCGGCGGGGCCGTCCGGATGGGAGCCGGGCAGCAGGGCGAGAGGCGCGGACCCCAAACCGTGGTGGGCTCCTGGGCAGAGCTCTCCAAATCACTCCCCCGTTCTCACTGCGCTGCTTCTGCAGCTCGTAGACCTCGACAAATTGTCGACAAATATGTCTGATTGCTAGAGGTGACATATGAGCTTGCCAGCTATCGCCACCAAACCTCGCAGCAGCTTCCAAAACCTGATGGGAAAATATCATACCAATTTACAGATGGGTCATTAGTGCTCGGGGTCAATGCCACATCGCCCCTCTTGGAGAAGCTGGGGGTGGAAAGGAGCTGGTGTCTCCAGGAGTATCAGCCAAGCTTGGGGCCAAGCAGACACCTCGTGGAGGCAACCAGAGATTTGGGGAAAATACCTTCAGTCTTTCAAGATTAAAGGCAGGGTTTCAGGAAGAGCGAGCGGGCGCTTTCGGCATCTGCAGCTCCTCAACCTGCACCGAGCCAGGCACAAGATGGTTCCCCGGCCAGGGCTGAGCTCTCAGCCCCAGAGCCCCGCAGTGTGTCGGGGCGTCAGACGGGGAAGGGGTGGTGGGAGGTACGCGGCGATGCAGCCTATTCCTACCGCAGCGCAATAACCGAAGCGCTTAAAAACAAACTGCCTGTGGTTAGTTAAATGGAAAATACGCAAGATCGTTCCCTTCCCCAGTATGTGCTCACCCCGAACCCGGCCCCACGGCAGGGGCCGAGCTGCTCCTGTGCCCCGCACCTCCAGCAGGGCAGGAGAGGGGCCGGCGTCTCCCCATCACCCATTCGTGCGCATCTCCCCGAAGAGGTCTTGCGATTTTATTCCAACTAATAATCCCCGTTGCTTGCATCATGGTAGACTCAAAAACTCCCTTCAGGACCATCTTGGTGCTGAGCAGCCTTCGGAGAAGCCTTGTCACCACATCAGTTCAACTGAGTGCATCTCTATTTTGGAGAAAACTGTTTTCCGTAGCAGCCCAAGCTCGCCCGCGATAACAGGAGGTCTTCATTATTGTAACGCCTGCCACCAAGATGACAATTATTTTTCCAGACTTATGAAAAATAAAATTCATTTAAATATTGCATCATATAAACAACCTGGTTCTCAAGCACGGACTCATTTATTCCATCCCAAAACAGATGTGCGGTGGAAGATGACAAAGCAGAGGAAAGGGACCACCAAACAAATGTTTTGTACAAGCAGAGACTTTATCTAGGTTTCATTGAAATAATCTGCTGTATCCCAGCAGTGAACGCTGCAAACTGTCAATGATTTCCATGTTTCCCCGACTTTCTGGCATGCACATGGAAATATGTTGTTATAAAACATAAGCAAAAAATTCAGACTAATTAAAGGGATTTTATCTGGTTAAAATCATATCTTGTTATTTTAAAAAAACCAGACATCTCCTTGCCTGCGTGTTCTAAACAGCATCTTAGATTATTAAAGCAGAAAGAAGTTTTGCGGAGCTAATTTGCATCGCGCTGTTTATTGCCTTCTCTTTATTTTTGCATGGCTCCCAGTACAGTCTCGTCCGTCCTACTTCTCTTCACCAGCACTTTCTAATCAATGGCGTTTTTCAGCCTCTCTCGCCGGAAAGCAGGAGACAGGATGGTTCAGTGGTTAGGGCACTAGACAGAAATACAACTCCCTGCTGCCAACATCCCGTGGGATCCCGGGCAAGGCGCTCGCCCGCTCTTTGTCTCAACTCCCCAGCTGTAAAACACACCATTTTCCCAACTCGCAGGGCTGTCCCGAAGCGCCCAACGTTTTATTAGAGCGGGGTAATGAGGTACAGACTTAGCTTGGATATGCCTCTGTGCATGCCACCGCTGTTTATCAAAAAAAGGGACGAAACGATTGATGGGAGCTGTACGCTGTAATTGTAGGCAGTAATGAAGCTGTAGGTAAGGCGTATGACTTTGAAGAAAGGAGATACATGAAAGTGTGCGAAGGCGCTTCAATCCCTGGGGTGGAATGTAAATACCGGCTTTCCAGGCAAACACCCTGCTCCAAAATTGGCGTAACTTTATTCAGGCATAAATGCTCTGCTTTAAATAGCACGGCAGTGCCTTATCTTCCTATCTCAACTATTAAGGAACCCTTCATTTTCCAGCAGACTGCCACTGGCCTGAGCGATGATCTCGCGGCGTGGGACTGCTGTGGTTGAGGTTAGCCAAAATAGGATGCGGCACAGCAGCCAGGGATGCCCGTTTTTCTCCAGCGAAATCCTTGCACGTTGCAGGCAGCCTGTCCAGGCGTGGCTGGAGCTGCACAGATGAACCCGTGGGAGCAGAAAAGGAAGGCAGGACCATCTTCTCCCCCGCCATCCCGACCTCTTAGACCAAGGTTATGGCCTTGAAGACATGAAGCAGCTCTGCAGCCTCCCAAAAGTACACCCCAATGCAGCCCACCCAGCACGGGGCAGGCTGTGATTTCCCACCTGTATCCTTCCCCGCGCTGTTTTGAGGGCATGTACCCCGTGCTGCCTCAAAAGCCAGGGTCTGCCACCTTGGCAAAATGAAAAACCCGAGCATGTAAGGGAGCAGACAGCACCGGAATCACCATAGGTGGAAGCCACAGAGGAGCTTAACAGCACTCGCTCCCAAGGGAACCCACGTGCTGCCACGTGTGCACCGGCCCAGGTCCCTCTCTGAGCTCCCTCGGGGGCTTAAAGGTCCCCAGCAAATCACCTTTTGCTCCCCTGTGGAGTCTGAGAAATCAAGCAAAGGCTCTTGACCATCGCTCTTGACCACCATTCTTGACCAGAATCTGGAAAACATTTGGTTTAATTCAAGCATCTGGTCTCTTTGCCTTCTGTGCTGTAAAATACTACAGGTAGCTAAGGGGAAGGATATTGGCATAGAGTTTTCCATTTCAACCAGACAAAATCCAGCCCAGAGTCCAAAAGAACTGCCATGTAACGGCCAATATAAACAAGTTCGTGGCACCGGGTTAGCTCCTTCTCTGACGAGCGCAGCGTCAGGATACGGCTGACCCTGCCGTGGCTCTGGCTGTGCCAACGGGAAGCGTAGCTGGGATAACCACCAGCGTAACCCCCCGGGGCTCACCTGTAAGACCACCACCCAGGCAGGCTGTTAGGCTGGGCCCTAGCAATTTAAACGTGCAACGACTCCAGTAAAAGCATGGAGCATAGTTACAAACAGTCAGTTTTTAGAATAACCGAGTTCCCAGAGCTTGGCCGTGCTGGTGGGAGCTGAATTTGGTGGCGTACGAAGCTCGGGGCACACCCACCGCACATCGCAGGGTGTCAGCAAGCTGCGCCGCTCTTTGGGGCATGATGCTACGTTCTCCATAGGCCTGTTCAATCAGCTTAAAACCTTCCATAAATCCACATGCATACATTTGTCATGACTGCTATGGATGCTGGGTTACATGAGCATACGCTCCTAATGCACGTGCTACTCTCCTGCAAGGCGAACCCATTTGTTTTCTAAATATTATGGACAGAACCCGTGAAAAAACAAAAAAATTATCTCTTTTCCCCATGATATACAGGCTAGTAGCAATAATCTGTCATTCAGTTACTAGTAAGCTTTCATAACCATAAAAATACACACCACTGCGTGCATACTGGTAACAGTAATGCCTGCAATTACTGGGTAAAGCCCAGTTTGCCCTAAAACAGTAGTTGACTGTAATTACTTATATTTACCTAATTGCAGCTCATCACACCCCTGACTAAGCGGGGATCAGCAGCACTTTCGTGAAGATACCTCTGAACGTGGCGGTGCACATGGGGCATTTAGTTGCCTTTGGGGAGCGTGAGCACCAAGAACTAATCCATTTAATCAGCACCCAGGTGACGCCGGCCGGCTCCCAGGGCCAGCCCATCTCTTGCCACCCTGCATAACGTCACCCCGCAGCGAGGGAAGCCCAGCCAGACACATCTGCAGAACCCACGTTCATGCACCAGCATCCTCGGAGTCAGGCTCAGCCCCCGGGGAATCACGGTCAGTAGGTGAAGATCCTGTGGATAACGTGGGGTGTCAGCCGAGTGGACACGTACGGATGTTCTGTAAAGCAGAAGGCAAATAATTAAGAGCTTGTAAGTGCTTTGATACTCATTTCTGATAGGAGCTGCTGATTTGAGCCACAGGTACTTATTTATTCAGCAGGATGTTACAGCATGTACTTGGCTTTAGCCGTGTACCCTACGTACGCGTTTCTTTTCTGAATCAGGCTTATAAGTAGTCCATACCCAGAATACTTTTTTTTCCACTGATGTTTCAGGGAGTATTAAGAGTTAGAAAGAAAATTAGAAAGGAAAGATTTCTTTTACTCGATGCAAACAATTCCTTTCTTCTTGCCCCTGGTCTACAAGCATTTAAGGCAGAGATGGGTTGAGGGAGCAAGAGGTGGAGGTCTTTTCAGGTCTGCAGCTGATCAACGGGAGCGTGGTGAACACCAGCACCAAGTTACACAAACGGCACAACAGTGCCATTTTCTGGGAGCCTTTATACATCAGGTTTTAGATCATAGAATCACAGAATGCTTCGGGTTGGAAGGGACCTTTAGAGGCCATCCAGCCCAACCCCCTGCAGGGAGCAGGGACATCTTTAACCAGATCAGGTTGCTCACAGCCCCGTCCAACCTGACCTGGAATGTTCCCAGGGATGGGGCCTCCACCACCTCTCTGGGCAACCCCTTCCAGGGCTTCACCACCCTCAGTGTAAAACATTTCTTCCTTCTATCCAGCCTAAATCTGCCCTCCTTTAGTTTAAACCCATCACCCCTTGTCCTTTAGATAATGTGCTTGGCTCCTGAAACAGCTACTGAAAAAAAATGCAATAGAATCAAAATTCTATTGCGGGGCGGCTCAGAGGTACCCACCATCGCGCTCGTCTGCCCCAGCTCACCGCCAAGAAATTCCGCGACCTCCCTCTGCCTCTCCATCTTGCGAGTCTATCACCATCATTTCAGCACGTATCACTCGCAGTAAGTGTTATTACTAGTCATAATATTATCCAGCTGGTGGTGGTTGTTAAAAAAAAAAAAAAGACGACGACAACTATCATATTTAACTTTATGGACATTTTGCTGTAACAAGGCTTTACCAGATGTTCTGCCCCTTGATTATGCATGCCACAAAAGCGTGTTTTGTAATGACATAAATACAAAGCAAGATGAAAGTCATGGAAATGCCTGTGTGTTCTTTTCTGAACGCAGCTGTATTTGAGATACTTTTTGCATCTGTCAAGCATAAATCAAACGGGGGAAAACGATCCTCAGAACCAGCCCGTTCCTTGATAGTCAGTGTTTTCTGTCACAGACACTAGTCGATGCCAAGAATTATTCTCCGTTATAAACTTCCACTTCCCACATTCGTGGGGAGGTGATGTTAAACGTTACTAAAGCATTTCTAACCCTGGACTGGAGAGTGCTGAGGGTTTCAGGTCCGACTGCACTTATTGATCAGCGTTATGAAAGGTAACTAATGAGTACAGCTTAGGGGATGTGTGCCAGCTAGAATTCCTAATTCCTATTCCCAGCAGTGCCAAAACATACACGAGCGGCTACAGCCAAATCTCTGACCTGGGCATGAGGCTTTTTTCACGCTTTTTGGGGACATGCTAATTAATTAATAGTTGAAATGCTCAGATGAAGCTTCCTCATCAGCAAACACGAATATTTATTCTGCTTAAACTTTTCACGTGACATCGGTGGGGCGCTGGCAAGCAGGATATCAAATAAATGACAAACAGGCAGAAGCTATAAAAAGTGTTACCGTGTAAGCACAAAATACAGCCGTACCAGGAGAAAGAGCACCCATTTTTTTTCTGACCTTTCCCAAGCAAAGCACTATCTGCGGCGAGCCCTCGGCTGCGCGTTACCTATATCCTGTATGAATGAATTCCTTTTTTGTGTGATTGTTCAAAGCCAATGTGTCCGTTTCTATAGAAGCACCCACAGGATCACCGAAAACCACATATTCAGCTCTTGTTAATGTCAGCAATGACGTACCAGAGCATGTACTTGTTTGTCCTGAAGAAATACAGGACTTCCACCGCTCGAGCACAAGCCTGCTGCCGAACGCCTGTTCAGAAAAAAAAAAAAAAAAAAAAAAAAAGAGAAGAAAAAAAAAAAAGTTGTTGACATGAGAGGAAAAACCAGGTTTCCTGTTTGAACTCTGACAGGTACTGGAAGATATGAGTAACATCAAATCTTGGTCTGCTCTAAAGGCAGTCTGTGGTCAGGGGGTTCTCACATTTGTTTGTGTGGAACAGCTTTGAATTGTTTGCAGATACCGCGCAGAAGAAACTCAGAGATCCTTATCGGGGCGCAGGGCCTGTTATGAAATATATGCACTTGTGAACAGGTTACAGGAGATCAAAACGGCTCCAGATGATATGCCTCACATGCTATAAAGTGTGGTAGATGCTCCTGAGATACCTCCGAAAATATCACATGTTGCAGCGTTGTCGAGTACAGGCAGTGGCCACCTTTATTTCCATTTCTCGCTGCGTGGCAGGCGAAAGGAGTTTGGGGGATTTTTTTCCAGATCACTCTTCTTTTTTTTTTTGTGTGTGTGCGCGTCTGTTTGACTGTTCAAATTAAAAAAAACTTTCCTCCGTTATGATTTTCACTAACAGAACTAGCCAATTGCAAAGGAAACTAGATGCTGGAGAAAAGGGCTTAAGACATCCTGGCTTTGCCCCGGCTGCGTGCCACGCTCTCCCCTGCGGGTGACACCGCCGGGGGGACGGGGGACGATGCCAGCGTGCCCGCTTGCCGGCTCCCCCGAGCTCCAAAGCCCGACAGGGAAACCTGCAGCAAGGAGAGCCAGGAGGGATTCTGCACAAGTGGCACAGGCTGTTTTGCAGCGGAAAGGAAAGCAAATAGATTTGGGTGGGAACGCTGCAGGCAGACCCCTCGTCAGCCCCCGATGTCCAGCCCAGCTCTAAGAGGTGCTGGCGAGAATTGTAGCATTTGTAAGACACTTCCCAAAGTGCTCTTGCCAAAGCCATCAACCGAAATTGCAGCTGAAAGCCCCTCTCCTTCGCTACACAGCCTGCCAGCCATCGGCACGCTGCTCCCTCCTGTCTCGAAGGTGAACATCTACAAACTTCTCCTTACCCACACCTTTCCATGAAGTCTAACCAGTTGACCAAGCAACGCGCAAGGAGTTCAGCCGTCCGCAGAGCAGCGGCTCACCCTCCAGCCCAGGTCTCCAGGTGTGAAATGAAGGGCCCTGCTCAGTCCTTCCCTTGCCACAAGCAGATCTCCAACTCCAGCATCCCCATCTGCTCTCGCGTGCTTGCGATACCTTCTCCTTTCGACCACCCCTAATGTCACCTTACGATGCCTTTGTATACACAAAGCTAAGCCCCAGTTTTCCTTACACTCTAATGCAAACCATCTCTTTCAAAAGCTCTGCTAAGAAAAGGCCTCCCAGAGCTCTGCTAAACCCAAGTGCTATCAGGTGATAACAGCTCCTTCACAGCTCCACGCTACAATTTAACAAGTGAATAACTCAGAACTGCCTCGGCTCATTCATCGAGGCAAAGCTCCCCTCAAAACCGTGGATCCCAAATTCACGCCAGCAGCTCTCCCATAGCCCAGGCTAAGTCCACACGAAGAACTTTTCCAAAGCCAGAGGCAGTCCTGCATACACATCCACTGAGGAGACGTGGTCCTCCAAGAAGGACACTCTCCTTGGAGAACATCAACACCTTGATCGATTACCATGAAACCACCACACCGAGATGCTACCAGGAGACTGTTTGAACTTCTCTCCTGGGCTGTGTTCTGCGCAGCGATGAGGGTCCCCAGCTGATGGAGGACAGCGCTCAGCACCACGCAGGGCCAGACCTTCAAAACCATCGATTTAGAGCTACCTGGACGTAGCTAACCTAAACCTGCAGCTGATGAGACGGTGGCAGTGAGCTCTTAAAAACCCATGGCCCCTCAGAGCTAAAGGTTTCTCCTCCTTACAGGCTGCAGACCCAAGTACAGGAATGGGTTGCAGCTACAGAGACTCACCAAAGACACCGTACAGATCTGTTACGGTTTGATTCTGCCTATTCTCATGGATTTATTTTTTATTTTAATTTTTCCAGCTGACATGTGTGAGCCTCTTCTACTAGAGTGAATGCTCTAGTTTTCATTTTGCAGGCTGTAATACGCATGGAAGTAAATTGAAAATTAAAACCATTCAGTCAAGGAACAGAACAGTTCCCTACAACAGGGCTAGCCAGTTGCAGCTAAATAACAGTTGGGATTTCAGATCTGGGCTAGTCATAAATTCTCTTAGCTTGCAAAAACCTTTCTTGAGCTACTTGTAGTAAGTTTGAAGCAGAAAAAAAGCTGCAGGTTCCTTAGACACCTGATGCATGGCTCAACCCCTCGGAGCACACAGCTGGAGGAGCAGAACCTCAGCAAATAAGTATCCCCTTAAAATACTGGGTATTGCATTTGTCTTCATTTCTGAGCTAGAACCCTTTAGATAAATTCATGAGTTTCTGTATAATTTTGTGTAAATTTAGTAAAGTTGGTTTGGGTTTTTTTCCCCCCCCACAAGACTGGATGGATTTTGCCAGCTGGATTTTAAGTGGCTGTTCTGCTGCAGCGGACACAAATGCAATATTAGCAATATGTTCCCAATGGTCCGGCACTGAAATTCCCCTGAAATCCCTGGGACCTAAGAGGGTGGTTAACTTAACACCTGTGCTTGAGACCTTTCCTGAATCAGGGCTATAAATCATGAGAGAAAGCCAGAGGAATCCTCCTGTGACTGAAATCATTACCCAGTCATTTATTTGAGGATATCAGGATTAAGCCATTAACTTTTTTTGCAGTAATTCATACCAATGTCACTAGAAATGGACTTATATAATTAAAAAGGGCATAAGAGAAAACCTAACAATATGAAGAATAAGAAAACCCAGTAGAACCATAACTAGCAATAATATCAAATGAATTCAGTATTACATGACACAGCAGTGAAAAAAAAAATTAAAATATGGGAACACTGGTTGTTCATATAGAGCATCATAAATTTAGAAGAGCGAAGGGTTTGTTTTAACAGAATATTAATCTATGGCCAATTTTTTTAATAACTTTCGAAGTGAAACTGCTTCAAATAACACATTACAGACCTTTGTTCCTTTGAGTCTTCGAGGACTGATGTGAGTTATTACATCCAAAGTGCTGTCCCTGTTGATTCGGTCTTGTTTTAGCAAATAATAAGGCCAGGTGTGCTCATACTCTTTGTAGATTTTGAATATTAATGGACAATCAGGAAGATAATCAAATTTAACTGTGAGATAAGAAAGCCAGATTAATTCAGTTATTAAATATGATTTCTGTTCATTATGTTCATTCAGTACAATTTCATTAAGGAATTGTCCCTTTTTATTTAACTCTTCATGCTTAAGTGCTGCTACCGAACGTTTTGATTTTTATTTGAATAAAATAACTACAGGGAATAGTCCTCTTAAAGTTATTGGATTTTTTTCTTTTCAACTTCTTCTTTTAAGTTGGGTTTTGAGACTGTTAATAAGCTGCAATAGGGCTCTGTGAGCTCTGAGCAAAAGCTTCGTTTATTATACCCAGACTTTCCTGGTAACAGACATGCGACCCAGCCCTGCTCTGCACATCCCACCGTATCGCTCTTAAATTCCAGCCATCAGGTGCCACACGCTGTACGTGACTCCAGCCCTGAAAGAATATCAGCACTATCACCCGATTTTTATGTTATCAAATAGGTCACACAGAGGCTGAGAATCGTGTGTTGGTTTATTAAAAAAAAGGCATTTTTAACAAAGCAACTAATTTGCAAAGTGTCTAAATCTTTTTGTCTTTTTCTCTTTTTCTTTTTTTTTTTTAAATTCTATACTTTCAGAATATCTAACCACAAGCATTTGAGCAAACTAGAGAAAAGAAACTGTTGGTAATTTTCTGTAAGTTTCAAAAGCCAGCAGGATATACACGCCGTTTTATGTTTCTATCTATAGAGACCTGCAGGCAAACGTACAGTGGAACAAAGATAGACATCTAGATATATTTGTACCTGCCGTTCGTGTGCCTGTATGGAGATAGATTCTTAATTAGATAAGTAAACAATGGAAACTTTTAAAATTCATAGCTTGAGTGTACTGAGCTCTATATTTCTCTCTCTTACTTCTTTAGTAATAAATTTTTATACGCTTTCCATGAGTTACAGCTGATCACAAAGCGTCCAGCGCTGCTGGTGCGTGGTACAGCAGCTATGAGCTTCTGGACCTGGCTTTGACGTGCACTAAAGCACCACCAAACATATCAAATTGAAATAATTATCTTTGGTTCAAATATTTCTTTGGCATTTGGCACACGGTTTGGGTTTTTTTGGCATTTAGCACATGGTTTGGGTTTTGTTTTTTTTTAAAGCAGAAAAATAATTTCTGAACTACCGAGTGAGGCAATTGCAACGTGGAAGATCTTAAGCAGAACTAAAGCAGCAAGTTAAATTTGAGAAATATGGGGTTAGAATCGGTGTGATGGCCAGGGTCCCGCATGGGACCTTCGGTCGCGGGGGGACCTCCCTGAGCAGTCCTGCTCTCCGCTGTCCGTTCTCTCCTTCTCACTGCTATCAAATGAATACTCAGCGAAGTCAGGATCATTCTCCAATTAATTCTAGATGGGAAGAGTCAAACATTTTCCAAACTGGAGAAAACAGATACCTACCAGAGGACAAACCAAACACATCCAGTCCTCCTCTTTCTTTTTTTTGCCTCTCCCTGTCTTTTATTACCATACTGCTGCTGTGATCTACCCCCAGGCTCATTGCCAGCAACCAGCAATAGCCGTTGCTGCTGCAAGATGCTTTGATACAGGACTCGGCTTATACACCCCGAAACCAACAGCCACAGGCGCGTTAGATGTTATTACCCGTACTTTGGCTGGAGGTTGTCACCCGTAGCCTTCACATTTCACCGCTTGTCCCCATGGCTTTGGGGACCGTGTGGGGCTTGTACCAAATCCCAGAACTCGGGTTAAAGATGCTCCTCTAACGCACCTAATGCCTCAGTTCATGAAAAACTAAGCACACATTTTGGGGAAAAAGAGACTATATCATCAGCTAGCGGGAGTCAGTAAAGCCCTGGTGGGTTCAGCGGGACTACGACAACTCAACAAGATTCAATTTCAGACCATAGGACCCGATTCAGAAGCCCACGAGATCCATGCACTGGTTTCCCAGCACTGCTGGAAGAGCCATTCAAATGTCTGCAGAAATCAATCACTTCTAGCAAACTGAAAAGCAATATGCTTATTTTTATTAAGCTTTCTTTTCCCCTATACTGGCAAAGCTTTAAGGAAGCAAAGATATAAAACAGAAATATTCAAGAGAACGTTCATTAATTTGTAATAGCTACAACATTGTGTGTTTCAAACCCCCATCTCTCTGGGAGTCATGTGTTAAATATTCATCCTGATACTTATGCAATTCCAAAGGGGATATATATTTCTTTGCAACCAAACTTTAAAAATTAATGAAGTGAAATAAATAAATCCAATAAAATCCAGACGATGGCTCTAACTTTGCTTTCTTAAAGAAATGTGATGGCTTCAAGAGCCTCCTCCTTCCCCCATGGTCAATAGAGTTCAGTTTTAACTGTAGCTGATGGTTTCTCGGTCTTTGTAACAAAGGATTAAAAAGCACAACTTTGATACTAAACCTTGTCTGTAAAACTGGAATGTGAACCAGACATCAATTAACAGGCTGAAGGCTTTTCCAAATTTATCGCTCCATTCTCCAGTAAACTTCCCCAAGGTGCCCGGGTAGGGCTGTATGGCAGTGGGTTTGGCAGAGGGGGAGGGGGAAAAAAAAAGGATATTCCTGGAGAACACCAAAAAAGGAGATGTGATCTAAAACACTGTAAAATCAGCAACCTACCAGTGGGTGAAAAAACAAAAAATTAAAATCTAGTGATAAGCAAAGTCCAATGACAACGCTAAAATCTGTCCGATACTCTGGTACCATGAGATTAACCTGGTACAGAGAGTTTATAACCTGTTTACCAAAGCCTTCCCGGAGGTTTGAAGCAGTACTCCGAAACCTCAGTACTTCTTGGACATCTAAAACAGCCTCCGAGTGTAGGACAAAATCTGACATACAGCTAGGTACGCAAGTAACCAGGTCAGATCCTTCAATACCACATATAGCTGTGTTTCATCTAGAAGTGCTCACTAGAAGTGAAAGTTGGCACTCGGATGAGGCCAGCTCAGAACCTCCTGACTTCATGTGAGCTATAAAAGCTGCACAGATTTTGTGACAATCCCTCGCTTTATTTTATTCCGGGCTGGAGGGACAATATAAAGCAAAAAGGAGAAAAACAAAGCAAAAAAGATTAATCTTTGCTCTTGAAAGGAAAACATTACTCTTAGGTTGCAAGTGTCACTTTTCAGTTGATGAATTTCTCATTACGAGCAAATGTGTCTGTGATTTTCACTTTCGGGGTCTGTGTTGTGTAAATATTTTATTTTTGACCACAATAGAGGCTGTTCATAACCCCTTGATGTGTTCCTGGGGCTCCTATTGATGCCATTTCAGGATCCTCTCTAGCAATACATTTCTTGCTAATTTTATCATTATCAGTTTTATCCAGCTTATTGTGCGGCTGGTAAACTTGAAAGCATCGCATGAAATCCAGTGCTAGGAAATCACCGTGGAATTTTACCTCCAGACTTCAGCACTAACTCTTCGGTAGCTGGAAATCCAGGCTAACAGCAATGATTCTGTTCCTGCAATACAATAAAAGTGTGTAAGTGGTTGTAAGTACCGCTATTTTTAGCCAGTACAAAGCTTCCGCTTCCCCAAACCAAAAATAAAGGCAGAAATGAATGAGAATCATCTGCAAAGTGTGGGCATCTGCAATCCTCCAAGCGTGTTTGCTCTGAGTGCTTTTTGAGAGTCAGGATGATTCCCCTTTTCTGGTTAAAATCCACATCGGCTTCTTACGCCAGGGTGGTACAACGTCACTTTTTTAGCTTTCTGGCCATGATCCAGCTCCCAGCCACACTTCTTTCTTGGGTCATCTGGACTTACCTTGACTTTCCAATCCTGGGTCTCACCTGGCCATGACCACTGTGAACCGAGTGCCCAAACCTAAAATCACGCCTTACCCGTAAGTTGCTACCTACAGGATTTCCCAGACAGTATTGTGCAAATGCATATGTGCATTGTAAAATTAAAAAAAACCTACTCTGAATGCAAACTTTCCTAAACCCTTTGATGACAACAATAGAAAGTGGGACTGCAAGTGCTGATGAGATGCTGCTTACTTGCATTTCTCGTTATTGTAACAAGCGCTCATTCTACAGGCTCTAGAAACCAAACAGCAGCCAGGGGCTAATTCGCCTCTGATTGCTACCCTGCTGCTGATAAAATGTTACAGCGTAGACAAATTCTGCGCTCGGACTTTTATATAAACACCCGTACACTTGCAGGCCCACGAGAGGCACCGACAGCACCACTTTTAATAGTGATTAGCAGGGCAAGACAGGAGGCAGAGTATTTATCTGTTAGAGGAAAGTGCTGCACCAAACCAGCAACGTCGCAGCACCTTTGTTTGAACGGGAGCAAAACGCACAAGTAAAGAGGAGAACGGGAAAGAAGCTGCACGGCAGTGGGTCCCAAAGACACACAGAGCCCACAGCTCCATCATCCCTGCTGCCGATGGAGCTGCTGCTTCTGCGCTGAAGGCAGCCGGGCAGTTCCCCCTGCGGCACCGATGATGCGCTCGCTACCCAGACAGGAGAAAGTAAATTTTCAAAACAGAAACCCTAAAACGTGGGAAGGCTGGCACACACCACCTGGAGTTTCAGAAAGCTAGCAGTTTGTTTGGTTTAATTTTTTTTTTCTAAATTTGTTGTATTTCTGTTTTGGTTTTATTCTCTTCCACCTCCTCTCTCTCTCTCTTTCGGGTCCTGTGTTATCATTATTACTTAACTGGAAAGGGCTTTCTCTAAACATTTCCAAGTAGCCTTTGGAAGGATATCTTTCCACAGCCCTCAAAGTTTCTACAGAAATCTATTTTCCTCTCCTATCTTAACAATCTTTTTGCTTCAACAGTATATTTTTTTTCTTTCTCTGCTCTGCTTTTCTAACAGCCCTCCGCACGGCCATGAGCTACCACTCAGAGAGTTTCCATTGACTTCACGGTGCTTTGGTTCACACTTGACGTTCAAAAGTTTTCTGCCCCTTCTCATCTTCAGATCCCTTTACCACAATGCTTCCTCCCCACACAGAAGCTAGTTTGTATGAGCTGGAAATCTCATGAGATGGTGGCTCTCGGGTTGTTTCCAGTTCCCAAAGAAGGCGATGTTTTTGCCCTCAGGGGGGTTTCAGTAACTCCCGTTCTGAACTGGCAACGAACATAATTTTTCAGGCACCAAAAAGCCTCAGATTTGGTCAGATTTAGATAAAACAGATGGGGGTGCTTGGCCACTTTTAGCCCTATTGATTTCATAAGGTTTGAGTGATTCCTCAGCATGGGTGCCAAAGTGGCTACCCATCCCCAGGTACCTGGGTATCCAGCCACGCTCAGAGGGTGAAGATCAACAACTCGTTTATCAAGTTGATTCATCAAAGATCTGCAGGAAAGTGTCCCAGATCCAATTCTGGTCAATGTTTTCCCTAAAATCAGGGATGATAAAACAGAAAGGGCGCGTTTAGATTTGCAGATGAATGTGGAAGCCATTGCAAACGTATCAGAGAACGAGACTGAAGTTCAACATGGTCCTTACAACAGAAGTAAAAATGGATGAAGTTCAGTGCGGACAAGCACTAATACACACCTGCGATGCACCCTGTGAAAGGGTTATGGCGAATAGGAGTCAACAACTGCAGGGTGTTTCCAAAAAAGTGAACATCCGACTGACGTGCATGTGCAATACTGCCTATAGGAAACACGATGAAACGCATCAGCTGTGTTCAGTATCGGTGCACTCTCAGCTGTGCTACCAAGCCACTTAGGGGCTTCAACTTCAAGAAAGGTGCAGAGGAGCAGTTGGAGAGAGTGCGAAAGCCAAAGAGAGGAGTGATCAGACAACCTGAAAACATGGCCCATAGGAAAGGACTGAGAAAATTGAGGTTGCCGAGCTCAATGAATGGGCCACCAGCAAGGGAACACCACGATCACAGTCCCTAAAAGGCCTCCAAACAAGAAAATAGTTTATTGGGCACATCTGCAGATGATACAATGAGGAGGACAGACAAACTTGGGCAAGAAAGATTTAGGTTAGACTTCAAGAAAACCCTCTAGTGAGAGAGAAGCACTGGAACAGGCTGACTGGAGAAGCTGTAGAGCTCCCGTCATGGGAAGTCTTTAAGAACAGATTTAAAAGTTTTACACTAAAACAACAAAGGTAGTTTTTCCTGTAGTGGTTCAAGGGATGGGTCAGAAGACTTGAGAAGTCCTTTCCTTGGTTATTAAACAGCTAGCTATGGTTAGGTTCTCTGGGAAGATCAAAGCAAACACTTAACCAAGCACAATGCAACTGCAGATTCATGGATGTTGAAATGTTCTGGATTTTTAAACCCTCAAAAACAGTTAGTGGCCAACCTTGCCCAGAAGGTCCACAGAGATGATGCAATTCCACTCTGCTGACAGACATCTATGGTGGGAACAGGGAAGAGTCCCCCTTGATTGCTTTTCATTTCCAGACCCACAGAGTTCTCCAGGAACTGGCTTGGCTTGAGCGAGAAGGATGGAGCTCCAGCGACAAAGCACTTTTCCACAGAGGGATCTCCATGGCATGCTTGGGTTCATATTTTCTTTTTTAGTCTTTGTCTAACAACAACAATAACAAAAAAGCATTGACAGATCTCTCGGATCTTATGTCATCCTGTTTCCATTCCCACCCACCATCTGGCTGTCCCTTAGCCTCTCCCACCACCTCCAGAGCTCCTCCATCAATATAACATCTGAGCATTGACAAGAACATGAAGATTTTGTCCATTTTACAGAGGTCATTTTGGAGATCAGCCTTTCCAAGCACTAAGAGAAAAGAAGAAATAAAGTAGCGAAAAGATGAGTAACAATAACTGCCAAAGAGGCAGCAGAATTGCACGTTCTTTGAGCAGAGCCACCGCTGTCCCAGGAGCTCCTGCCTTCCGCCCATATCCTTCCCTTATTCTTCTCAGCATTGGTCAAGGCAAAGGTAAACAACCAACAGAACATCCTGCACTGCAACCAGGAGCAAGACATTGTAATCATAAACGCTGGGCCAAATCCTCGCGTTATGCCAGTGATTTACCCCAAAGGAGAGCCCAGCCACTCGTTTCACTCACGGTCTGGCTTATTGTTCCCACGCGCTGTGTGCATGAGGTTCACTCAAGTTTTGCTCCCTTAACTAGCGTGATATTTACTTACACAATTATTTTATGTAGACTTATTGTTCAAGCCTTTTCTTTTGTTCTTGTAAAGATTAACTTTCTAAAAAGACGTTCAGCCGGCAAAAGAGTTTGAAAATATAATTCTCTGGTGGTCTATTTTCAGAAATGGAATACTTGGTGGTCACTATATTTCACGACTAGCACTTAGTGGTTTTAAAAGTTGTTTTCTGTTCTACATATTAACATAATTTGTTCACTATAAAAAGACTCCTAACATATATTTCTCCAATCTTCCTTGTCCATTACAGAATGAAACCTGAATGTTATAGCAAAGAGACTAAAGGAAAGTCAAGTCTCAAAACGTTCTTACCCCAAACCAACTTCACTTGCAGACTCTAACTGCTTATTTTCCAGATAAGCTTAAAAGCCCTTAAAACACCACAGGCACATGCACCACACCCCACCAGAAATGCATCGCATTCCGTTATTGTGGCAAGAAATACCACCATAGCAAGAATCCCAGCAGGCGGGAGACAGACACGCTTAAAGCGCTCGGCAGACAATATCGATGGAGAATAAATAGTGATTTAAAAAGCAAGTTACACGACTTCTAGCTGCGTCTCAGCGACCGCTCTCTGCTCCTGCCTGCAAAAGAGCCAGGCAAGCAAAGATCTCAGACACTAGAGGAGTCTTCAGAAAAGGATTTTTAAGTGATCAGGAACAACTGTCCTCTTCCCTCATCAGTCATGCTCGCCACTGATGTTTTATCCTGGGTAAATATTAACCACAAGTAATATTTGATGCACCATACTCCCATTTGCAGGTATATGATGACATGGTGGGTCAGGGTATTCTCTGGTCCTGAAAGCTTCCTTAGCCGAGAGAGTGGGATCAGCCAGGTCCGGACACAGAACACGACCTCCGTGGGTTGCGTGTATGTGGGCAGGGGAGAGAATAATGCCAGGGAGGCAGCATGAGCGGTTCAGAAATCATCGTGAAATAATATTGATAAACGGGAAGCAGTTCAGAGCAGGGCTAGCAAAATAATGAAGAGCCTGGGGGAACGGATGGCAGAGGGAAGATTAGAGGAATTGCATATGTATATCTCTGACCAAAGGAAACAGTCCGGGGATATCTGACAGGTATCTGCTTCGCAGAGGGGAGGGAAGCGTTCGGGGTGGGGTAGGATGGATAACTGGGAGCAATTATAGGAAACCGAATAAAAAGAAATTTAGGCTCAATATGAGGAAAGAAAATTAAAGAAGAAAATTAGAATATGAAATAGTTTGGGGGCAAAAGGGTCATTTGTAGAAACTCCTTCGCTGGAGAATTCAAAAGCCTGAGCATGATAAAGCCCTAATAAATATTCGGCAAGGAGAATCGTCCTTTGTGAAGCAGGGAAATTGTCTAGGTGACCCACTAATGCTTTGCCAGCTCTAAGATCCAGTGCCCTGACCACCTCATGGGACACAATGCAGTAAAGTCTAACACACTCGCTTTTAGGGGAGCCTTTTCTTGATATCTCTGCTTCCACGTGGCCAGTCTTTGACGCAGCTCCACAGACTCCAGCTTTTGCTGTGCTCCAGGACACTGGACCGCTAGTACTAGTGCCAGCGGGAGCCAAGTACAAGCAGCGTTACTCTGACTAGCAACCAAAGAGCAGAGACAGCTGCCAGACGCTGCCCTCTCCCTAGAAGGGTAAAACTCTGGAGCAGTGCATGCCACTGGGTTGTTCTCCTTTTGCCAGAGTTTACATCTATGGCACAAACAACACGAAAGTCTCGCCCTGACATTTATTTCAATAAACTCTGGGAGAGCTTCCAAAAGCCTGTTGCAGACAGTTATGAAGACTAACCAAGCCATTGAACTATTATATAAAATGATCTTCCAGGCCTTCATTATTATGGTTACTATTAGACAATAACAAGACTTTGAGGGGCTTCCACAATAGCAAAGTCTTGTTTGTGATCCCAGAGGCTTCTGGCTCAGTCTCTTCTATTCAAGCACACCAGAACTCATCCAGCTCTGACTGAATTGCAAGACACCGTGGGGTTAAAACCAAGCATTGCGTCAAGATTAAATACATCTGTTATGAAAACCTCCTGTGTTTTGCATACATGATTCAATAAAGAGTCTTAGCAGGATAATTGTTTAGCCCAGGTTATTAACCAGAATTTTCTTTACTTTTTTTTTTATTACTCCTCAGAATAATGTTTAAGGTAAACAACTCATAATTGTGCAAGAATGGCATTAAGTGGAATGCTCTATCCTGAGTGTCCATTCCTGGATATCATGTTCTATTACCAAAAGTCATCCTTGCATTAGGAAGTTAATTTTATATTTCAAGAAGCTAAAGCAAACAGTGCATGCATGTTAAGTGTTTAAAAAAAAAAAAAAAAAAAAAGAACACTGGAAATTAAGTCCTGAATATCAGAGGCGATGCCAAAGTGCAAATTAGGTTTGTACCAGACCAGAACTCATCAAAGGCATCATCAGAACCAGGGATTTGCGCTTTGCCCCTTGGACACCCAAAGCAGGCACGGCTCCTGCACCCCACCGAGCAGAGCTCTCACCCAGCCGGGGGTGTCCCTGACACGGTTTGAACCCCGAGCCCTCCCCAGCAAGCCACCACACTGAGCGCTAGCTGCGGGAAACAAGCCGTGACAAGCGGCAGGATGGCTCCGAAGGGCAGTGCTGATCCCCCAGCGCTTCCCCGGTGTCCTCCAGCGTTCAGCCAGAACTCCCCGAGCACCCGAGGAGGGAAGAGCCCGGCCCGGCCGCAAGAGGCAGCACCGGCCGCCGGCCGCCAGAGGGCCCCGCAGTGCCCCCGCAGCCGCGCAGCCTCNCCCCCCCCGGCGCGGTAACACCGCGGGGAGCCGCGCTGCCCCGCGTACGGCGAAGGGCGCTCCAACAGCACCCGCGGAAGAAAGCAGCCGTGGAGCCGCTGGAAAAAAGCGACTAGCGAGCCCCTCGCACCGTGGGTGCGTCACTCGTGGTGGTCCCAGCCCTCAGGCTGGTCCCAGCCCTCGGAGCGGTCCCAGCTTGGTCTTTCCCAGCCTGCCAGTGCGGCTCAAATTTTCAGATTTACTCTCTGTAGTTAAGCGGAATCCTATTTAAGCCCTTAAATAAACAGCTGTACTTTGAGATGAAGGCATCGGTGGGTTCAGGGTGGAAAACGGGTTTCAGGACACTCAGATGAACCCGAGTGCTTTTGTTCCCAGGTGATACAGAGGATGTAAAATGCTTGGGAGAAAGAGAAGCTTGAAAATTATGGTCAAATAAGGAACCAGATGCATAAAGTGGGACAAATGTAGACTTCAAAGCCCAACACCCAAAATAGTCACAGTCAAAATTCCCATCCATCTGCAGGTGACTAAATTAACACATAGCCAAAGCCCCTCTGCCGAGGCCAAAGCCCCTCAGAATCTGGCTCAGATCCGAGCCCCCAAAAGCCACGTGGCACCGATTGTTATTATTTTTCCTGAAAGGCTGGATACAGGAGAGTTGTTGGAATATACTTACCAGATCAGGTACTGGCAACATGCCTCTTTTTTTTTTTTCCATAGAAAAATCCAGAGGTTAGGACATTGGTTTGGGATGCTGGGAGCATATGGCCATACCTCTCACCTCCATAGGCAGCGTCCTGGCTACCAAACTGCAGGCTGGTCTGATGGGCAACAGAAGGCTGCACATAAATCCTGCTCTTGATGTTTTTCCCTTACCTGGTATGGAACATTTCCAGACTGATTGGACTGGAGAAAGGGAACAGGACTGTGTGGCTCTGGGATAAGACTCTTATTCCTGTTTATTCATCTTGGAGCTTTAAAGGAAGAGCATTTCTCCCAGCAGAGAATAGCTGCAAAGTGATTTAACCTCTGAACTACTCCGAACTGAAGGGCTCCAACACCCTTTCCTGTGTTCAGGGAAAACTGCCATTTCGCAAAAAGCCCAATCCATCACAAGTGTTGCTGGAGAAGTCCTACAAGTTTCAGCCCTTCCACACAGACAGGCAGAACTTTGCCTACTCGGCAAATCCTGCCGGGGCAGAGGTGTTAAATAACTACCTTAAACCCCAGTGTCGCAATACTCCCGGTCCTTGCTCAATTGTCACCTGACCTTGAGACTTCTGGAGCCTGCTGATGCCTTTCTCTTCAACCTTAGCATGCCCCAGAACTCGAATGACATGAGAAGGTGTCCTGCAGTGCTCTCGAGAGACCCACTTCCAAACCATGTTTTGTTAAGGGTGATTAGTTGAGTAGCCGTAAGGGATGAGATAGATAACTGGGAATGCCACAGTCGAAGCTGAGAGTGACCACTAGTCAGGATTGCAGTCTTTCGACAGAAAACACATTGTTTTCTGCTATGTGGACAAACAGGTTGGACTAATTACCACATATAATCATTAGTATTTATGCTCTACAGACATCAG
Source organism: Balaeniceps rex (assembly GCA_013401315.1). NCBI lineage: Eukaryota > Metazoa > Chordata > Aves > Pelecaniformes > Balaenicipitidae > Balaeniceps > Balaeniceps rex. Next base: position 231,945 of record VYZW01034255.1, on the reverse strand, counting down.
AGTTTTGTGTTTAAATGAATTTATAGGGGGGGGGGAGGAAATCACAAAGCTGAATAATCCCTTTAATTATATGCTTAAAAATCCTGAATGGAAGAAATTAGGAGACACAAAAGAATAAACATAAATGAATTATTCCTTGTTTTGCAGCTAACGTATTTCTATGGTAACCACTATGGTCTCCGACAAAATTAAATGATTTTTTAAAATCAGTTCATCAGAAAAGTCACCCAGTAAAGCCACAAAACAAAAATCTTTCAAATACATCTAGAGATGAAGGAGAAAAGCCTGCATTTTCCCAGCTGTTGATCATTAGAGCTATGAAACTGCATTTTCATTAAAACCACCAAGTAGATTCTCTCTTACGTGCTGTGTGGGGAGCTTGGTGCGTATGTGCATAGGCACACAGGCACACATGCATGTGTGTATATAGAAGAGAGGGATGACTTTTACCTCTGTAAGCCATGTGTCAATATGGCAAAGCAAACAGGAGACAAGAACGTATGGTTTGTAATAGTGGCACTTTCTGCTCACACAGTCTTTTTTTTGAGATTGAAAGCTTCCAAGCTAATTCTCACACAACCTCGGTTTTCCTGGGCAACTTCAAGCAGATTGTTAAGTATTGATTTAAATGCGGAGTGTCCCAGCTCTTCTCCGGTACGTGGAGAAGCGTGTCAGGTAGGCAAAAAAAAGATGTACAATTTTGGTAGGTCAACAACACATGGAAAGTGGTGTAGTGTTCAGTAAAGACCAAGTTTACACATTTTTTGCCCTTAACATGTAGCGAATTAATCAAAACCATGCACTTCGAACCTAAAGCAGCCTGTCACCAGCTTCACATTATTAAACTTGAACTCAGGGGGTGCATTGCCAGAGGATTAATTCAACCAGAATGGTCCACAAAGCAGGCAGATTCTGGCTCTGTGGGAGGTTCGCTTCTTCAGGCTGTGCAGAGCTTGTTAGCCAAAAAGACAGTTCATGCAAACATGCCTTACTCTTCATTTGACCACACCACCAAAACCAATGGTTTCCCCTATCGCATCTGTGGCCATGCTGGCAGCTACAGATAAAGAAGTTAACTGAATAGGCTTGTCTGAAGGGATCCTCAGGTTTCAGTTAAGAGGAAAGTCCCTGCAGTTGAAGCTGAGGAACACGGTTCAAACTTTTTCACAGAACTCAGAATTTTTTCCTCCCTTTGGGCTCTGCACAGCACTTTTACCGTCACACTCTCGATGTCTACCTTCCTTCAGTGCTGCGATCAAAACAGGAACTTTACTGCAGAAAACTGTAAATTGAACGCTGTACGTGCTTTGTCTCTCTATGCTGGGATGAGTGGTCACAAACAGAAGAAATAGCGAGAAACTTGGGTGTCGGCAGGGACTAAAAGGCTGCCCAGCTCCCCGCACAGCTCCCTGCTCTATGGCTTTCTACCTAACAGCCATCTTCAGCTTTACCATTTGTCTTGGATGGTTTTTGTCACAGCTCTGTAAGGACAAAAAGACATGTCACACATCCCAGGCACAGGCCAGCAACAGATTCATTCCTGCCTTGGTTAACATAAGATTATTAATATTCTTAATAATAGCAGTAACAGCTCCTATTAAGACATCCTGCTGGCTTCGGAGAACAGGTTTCTCTTTTCCTCAGGTTCTAATTTTAGAAGCTTCTGGGGACTATGTAAACATGCAAGCTAGAAACAAGAGAACCAGATAGATTATTCGCTGAAAGCATGGGGTGGGTGATCAGATCCAAATACCTTGCTATACTGAAGTCACTGCCCTGGACTTTCACAGACCTGCAGAACAAAGTGCAGCACAGGAGTTATCATGGGTCTGACTGGGCTGCTGCTAAAAAGAGGAGCTTTCCCACCTACTTCACTGGGAGACAGCAAATTTGGGACAGATAGAGGTGTACTGAGAGCGACCAACACTGAGCATCAAACACCATCAGGAGTGGGGAAAGGCAACGAGGACGTGTACAGCCCTGTCGGGCACCTCACTGCAGGAGGAGAAACTTGCTCCCACTTGATGCAAGGCTCCTCAGCTCTCTGTGCCATGCTGGTCGTGGCCCCGTTCTGCATCTGCTCTGCCAAATCTTCGTGCCCACTGCTATGTTTAGGAAAAACTGTAGTGGTGAAATGCTCATTTTGCATTTGTAGGAACAGTTTTCTTCAAAAGATAAAGCAGCTTTTCACACACTGAAATGTATCTCTAAAGCCAAGCCCGTTCATAGCCCATTTTTCTTTTTCATTAATCCAGCAAAAATATCAAAAACTACGTGACAATTTGCATCACACTTCTAACAGACAAAAGAACTAAAAAAGCTTCATGAGATTTTTTTGGCTCTTGATTCTACAAGGCACTTAAGCAGAAGCTTAATTTACTGCAGGTAAGTAGTATGTGGCTCCAGTGGGACTACGTATCTGATTAAAGAACAAATGTAATTGTCTCTATAGATCAATGCCATAATTTATTCCTCCTTGAGTATCAGATGGATCCTTATAGTCTCTTTGTTAAACTCACGCCGTGCAAAACATTAAGTAATCCAACCTATGAAACCACGCACGCGCTACTGGAAATCCATACCCAGATACATATTAACATCCCTGTTCAAGTATTTCATTTCTGTTACATTTCCTAGTTAATTAACTCCATGCTTTTTTTCAGAAGTCTGTATAAATAGGTCATAAAAGCAACCCCCCACCTTTTCCAACATCATCTCGGCAAATTCCAGACAAAAAAAAAAAAAAAAAACAAACACTTATCAGGTCAGATCCCTTCAACATGGACAAGTTTTCAAGAACCTGGAAAAATAACTTAGGGTATTTAGAAGAATACAAGAATTTTGTAGACCAGCTATAGGGCATAAAAGCAGATATTGGAGTTGCTTTTGTTGGTAGCCGGTGCTCTGGACACATGTTTCTTTATCTGCACTTCAGGGACCCTTATTCACTAGGCTCTGAAAGTTAGCGCATCCATCAGAGGTATGATTTAATGGCCTTCACGGCAAACAGTGACCCTACAGGAAGAATAAATGAGTATGTGTTGTTAGCTGAAGGCGAAGGCATGTTTTGCACACATGATGTCACTCTTGCAACTCAGGAAGAACTAATTGCTCAGCTTGTTGTAAAGTCTCATACTCGTTGGGTTCACTTGCAAATTATAGTCGTCTGGAGAGCTACAGTATGTCATCAGCGCACAACAATGTTGTCTGAAGCGTAATTAATATCTGTCTGTCTTTTCAAGTTCCCTATTTACCCTCTTTCCCCCATGACAAATATGTTAATGACCTCTCCAAAACCCACAAGTTGTCATTTTCAAAGAGCCCCCGTCTTTCTGCCTTGAGCTGAACACTTTAGCCTAAATCACGGTGAGCCTGTTCTTGCCCCCATTAAAGCTATTGAGGGTTTTGTCAGTGACTTCAGTGTAAGCAAACTCTCACAGGCTGTAATGGGAACAGGACCACAGACCTATTTTGCTTTGCACCTTCGGCCAGAGGAAAAAAAAGAAACAACACACCAAACAAACAATAGGCAGGGATTGCCTTACAATTTTGCAGGATTTTGAGTTGAATCAGGTGCCCAGAGCAACACGAGGATTGTCAAACCATCCAGTCTTCTGGATTGCAAAGTTTGTGTTGGATCACAGGGTCCTGAAAAGCTGCTTGTTTTGCCTTTGGTTTTGATTTTGAGAAGGGGTTTTATGTCTTTGAGTTTATTTTCAGCAATATCATCTGCTTACCTGATTCTCTTTTAAGTACTTATCTGCAAAGGATAAAATACTGCCCAGAGTTTAATATAGCTGCATGTGAAAATAAACATACAGAACACGTATATCAGTGACAGCAATAATTGTACTGGTAGCCCAGACCATTACTGGGGAAGATTTCGATACCAGCTTATGAAGTGCTGCTCACACTCATACAAGGACTTGGATAATTCTGAATGTGTGCCCATTTTTTGTGTGTGTCTTTACAAATGAGTCAGGGTTTACAAATAATAAATGCATTTACACTAAAACCAAAAATAGGATCTCCTATATTTAATTACCCACATCTGTATTCTACTTTTCCTTTCTTATTAAAAAAAAAATCCCCTGATTAAGTCATCTGCCATGTGGCAGAAATCTCCGTACAACAAAAAAAAGTACTATTTCCACTACTACATAGTTGTTCGTTTCGGATGTGAATAAAGCATTTCCCTTTCCAAGATTTAAACACACGGCAAGTCCCCATGCCATATTTATCAAGTTTTCACATGTTTCTATCTTTCTACAATTAGCAAGGCAGATCTTCTGGAATTCTTACCATATTATGAATATGAATGTACTCACAGGTAAGAAAGTACAAGATAGGTTATAAATTTCTTCTTCTTTTATATATAGTGCTGTAAAAGAGAGGTTCAAACACCCTTTTTTTTTTCTAAAACACCTGGCCGTATCCTGATTTCGGCGTTAACTGGCACTTGCACACCTCTTCTATCTAGAAGGCCTTGCAAGAGCAGATCTAGAACGCTTTGCAAGAACAGACCCTCGTGGGACCATGACTGCAAGCAGATATTCGTATCTAATTCCAGCTCTGCCTCAGCAGCATTACAGCCGCACCAGCAGCGGTGGATTTGAGGGTGAACATGGTACCTGAGGGATGCTGCAAGGTCTGCCTACCGCTGTGGTTTCACCTAAGCGGAGGTGAATTTTACCTCGACTGGAGCATCTTTTCCCAAGCTCCCTTTCCCCAGTCAGGAGCGTTATACCTTCCCATGAGGTTTCCAATGAGAGCACGGGGCCAGTCTTCCGACAGGAATTTGCAAACCCAGACCACCCGTAAGTGTAAAACGCACACGGAGCCCACACCTACCCCTTACACTGAAGGCTGTGACACAAACTGTCTCAGTCCTGCTGACCAGAGGAGGAAGGAAGCCCATGGTCTGCGAGCACTAAAGTACCATATTCTACAAGCCATATGCCATTTACCTTTTTAAAAGGCTTATGTTACATAGGTAGAGCAGCATAAAGGGAACACAGAACATAAACATTGCTGAATGACAGGAAAAATCTGTTCCAGCAGGATTTCTTTTTGTAATGACTTATATTGATTCTCATTCCTCCATGGTTTAATGTGGTTTTTTTCAGCGTTATGTTAAAACCCACCTACATTTGTCATTTAATAAAGATAACCCCTCTGCATTTAAAACCATGTATAAGTTTCTAAAGTCTGCCAGAGAAGCCCAGTGGATTTTAATGTTCTTCTCTTCTAACAATAAACGGAGAGCTCTTAGAATAGGGGCTATGATTCAGGATTCTTGGGTTATGGTCTTCATTTTGCAATACCATCGCTGCCAAGCTGCATTTGACACCTCTGTGCCTCAGCTTGCCTAGTTCATAAATGGGCCCAGCAACAGCTCTGTCACATGGTGTTAAAAGCTTTAGTTAATTGCTGCTCATAAATCATACTGAGAGCCTTGAAAAAGAGAAATATATATATATGCAAAGTAGTTTTGATGTTGTAATAGAATCACATTGCTGTCAGGTGCAGTGTTTAAAATTAAATTCTTAGGAGATTCATATTTCTTGTATCGCTTTGCTACCCATTAGCTTTAAGGATTACTTGCAGAATATTTAAACCCTAGGTACAATATTTGTGCAATTCAAGACGGTGCTACTCATGACACTCACAGGGGAAGATACTGGAATAGAAACAACTTTCTCTATCCATCTCTCACTGAAGTGGAGCGAGTTCTGCATTCATTTCAAGAGCTGTAGAACCCAAATCTATTCACCGTTCCTAATCAGCCTTGAAAAGCAACACTGCCACTTCATAAGACACAAATCCTACATTTAATAGCTCAGTTACAAACAAATGCTTCTCCTCCCTCCTCTTAACTAGCACATTGGGTGGCTGAAGGATTTAAAATTAGGCACAAAACACTTTGTGAAGTGTTTTGCGATCCGCCAAGTACAAAGTAGAGTGTTGAGATTACCATTTTTGCTTTGATTTTTTTTCCCCCCGCCCCAAACTACTTGCTATCAACTACAGCTGCTTTGTGGACAAGAAGCAGATAAGGGATTTAGGAATGAATACCGTACCTTTCAGGGTATCATACATACAAATGTAGTTTGTAGTAGCAGAAATAGGATCAAGCTATGAAGTTCAGATTAGACGAGAAATTACCTATTTTAGGCTTCAATGATTTTCAAAGCCTCAGTTTTCCTTCTGCCCACTAGAAAGACAAGGGAACATCACAAACTTTCAATCCACATCCAGAGTTCAACAGAATCCAGTAAAGCTCTCCTTACTTGGGCTTTTGGCTCAGTGTAGGCTCTAAGATAGAACCGAAGTAGATCATTTCTGTGCCTCTTCCACATTGCAGTGAAGTGGCATGAAAAGCAATAAAGATTCACGGATGGAGGTGCTTATAGCAACATGACTCCGTTCCTACACATTTCTCCCACTGCTCCCGCGGGTTGAACACTCCCTGTGCTCCAGGCAGACAGCACACGCGACCACAAGTGGACCTACGGAGGAGAGAGGACTTGAATCCCTGCTGAGCTATTCCATTCTGGTACTGTTTCTAACCACACAACTACGACAAAATCCCAGACGATGAGACCTTTAGAGACTCATCCTTCACCCCTACCCGGGGCATCAGGGAACATGAGCTCCATTCCCAGAGCAGCTTACTCAGTCTGTCCTACGACTCATGTCAAACAGGCAGGTGAAAGATTAATCTTTTATTTAACCATTTCAAGTTGAACTATTTCTGGTTCTTTCACAGACTGGGTGTGCTTCGCCAAGGAAACCTGAGGTTTGCTATGGGGATTTTTTTTTTTTTCTTAAATCTTCTATGTGGGAAAATAAAAAAAAATTACTAACGAGCTGGAAATACTTAGTACGCTTCACAAAATGAACCTGATGTCTTGGTGATAGTACGGCAACTTACCTTTGGTGCTAAATTTCAGCGTAACAGAAAAAGGCAAGGGAGGGCCTCTTAACATTTTAGTAGCCACCTACCACCATATGAACAAATCAAGCTACAAGAATAGATTATAATTTATTTCTTGCTTGAAATCACAACGAGCTGCAGGTACGTTGGATTGCCCAAATTCTGACCTGAATCTGAAGCAACCAGATTTTACAAGAAGGGGCCGGACACTGAATAGAGCCATCTTTGTGCTAGGGAATGTAAATAGGGAGACAGGTAGCATAAATAATACATGACTGCAGGATCCGGCCCTCATTTGGGGGCAGAACATTGAAACTGTAATTGCTCTTGCAATGAATAGCTGATGAATGAAAACAATTAGTCATTTTATTTAAGCTGTTGTTAGTTCTGCCAACACAAGTTTACAAAAGTCATTAGTCAGGCTGCACACAGAAAGAAAGAAAAAAATAGAGATTTGATTAAAAAAAATCATGAGATTAAAAAAAGCCCCAAAACTAATAAAGATATTCAGGCTTTCTCTTTCGTTCAGACATCAGGGTCTTTTCTTCCCAAGCTTTTCTTTGGAGTCATGAGAATTAGAATTTTTGGTATGTTTTTTTTAAGTGACAGAAAGCAAGCCAAGCCTTGGGACTGCAGGAGCAAGGACTTTATAGATACTCACAAGACTTGGGATAAAATTTGGAGTGTAGGAGCTGTGCAGGACTGGGCACAGGCTGCTGGGGAGCGAGGCGCAGTGCCTGCTGAGGCATGGCCTCCCATGCTGGCCGCACAGCCATCCGCTGAAATTCAACAGCCCGCTGGATGTGGCTGGATGTGGAAGGAGGCCAACACAAGCACCATGGGGGCAGGAGGAGGGGGAAAGGCCGACTCAGCTCATCCCACAGCAGGATGGAGGGGCATGGCTGTCCCCGAGCCTCCTCCTCTGCCAGCCCTGCGGGGACAGATGGCTCCTTGGCAAGGGCCGACCTCCCAGTGAGCACCCACAGTCCTGCCAGCCCTGTGTGTCAGCCAACATCACAGCATCAAAAACAGCAAGAAACACCTCGCTTTTCTGCATTTAACCTTCTCAGGTTTGAAGGAACAGGGGCACAAGCTCAGGCCTGTATATATTTGCAGTCTTCCTCCCAGCCTGGCCATCAGCCATTTTGTCTTCCCGCTCAGGAGGTGGCAGGTGCTGGCCTGGAGGGGAAGGGTGGCCATTTTGCCGTCTTCAGCCCTACAAGGCAGCAGCCATCCCAGCTGGAGTTTGTGCAGCTGCAGGCAGCCTGTCCAAGGCACATTAACCACAGATACCATTGCCCAGCACCACGAGACCCGCCTGGAGATGGCAGAGTGCCACTGCCACAGCACAAGGCTCACCCCAGGCCCAGTCAGGAGTCTCCTACTCCATTAAGACACAAACACTGACTGCAAAGAGCAAACATTTTGTGCCCCAAACACTCAGTGCCTGAGAAGACGGGCGAGGGTAGTTAGCAGAGCAGGGAGTACAGGGGAACAGGACAGCCCTGGCTCAGGGCCAGCATCGTCCTCACCATACCAACTGCGTCCCCATCGCTGAGGGGCTTTCAGCACCAGGAATGAGAATCAGGTGGAAACTTTGTGCTTTCCAATACCTTAAAACAAAAATGTTTAGGAGACTTCCCTTTTCCTGGGGACATAAGGTAGCGGCTCCAGGTTTGCCTTGCAGCTATTTGTGGTATCAAAAGCATGTTCATGAGCTTGTACTGAGCTGCAGCATAACACCAGCTGAAGAAGAGCATGTGCTTCTTTTATTATTACTTCTAAAAAAAAAAAGGTAAAAAATGTACTAACTCAGACATTTTGAATTGCTGAAGTGCCACTGACAGAAAGATGGGAAACAAAATGCATGACCAGATTCTGGTGAAGGTTGAAAGGCATCACATCCCAAACATCGTCTGGGTACAAGCATGCATTTGTTTAACCATAAGGAAGAAAAACTGTTTCATAGCACATACTTCTATTATAATAGACAAGACGATCTTTATGTAGCCTCCAGATGGTCAACTCTGTATGTGACCTATCGCCTACATTGCCCTGGATGCTCCAGTCTCCTTTCTTTTCACCTCTGTATTTAGTATTTGAGAGTCACTGTGCTCATATTTTCCTAAAGAATATGGTGTCTTGCTACAAAATACACCATCAAGACTGAACAGTTACTGGCATCCCCAGCAAGACCTGCACAGAACATGGAGGTCTTCTCGCTCCTCTTCAACAAGGATGCAGCACACCAAGAGGGATGGCACACGGTGGTTATGGCTGCTGCTAGAACGACTGTAGCTTCTCTTTGGCTAAATGGGATGTACACGCCTCAAGGGAAAGCAGCCAAAGCTTTTACAAACCTCTTTATCTTGGCTTACAACACTTCGTCCTAAGAAAACCGCTACAGTGCATGGTCACGCTCCACACAAGAAACCACCAAATGCCTCCTGGTTTACACCCACTAAGGAGAGACACCATCACAGAGTCCAGAGAAACAGTTCAACAGGGGCATAGCAAAGTTGCATAGCTGGTGACATTAACACCCGTGAGCATTTGAGCTCTCTATAGCAGATACATGTTTGAATGTGATCGATGCCAGGTAGAAATGAGACTGACTTGTTTAGCAGATTACAAACTGGACTGATAAGATCCAGAAAGATGTCAATAATCTGAAAACAAAATGGCCTTTTGAAGGGGAGAATTTAACCCAAGTTTAGCCCTACCTAGCTTCAGTTCACAAGTTAGAATTTTATTGCACTTCGAATTCTGCTTCGTATGAACAAAAATATATTGTACAGAACCCAGGAAGGTTCACACTGAACTCGGGAGATGCTGTGCTATTAGAGACGGACAAACCCAACTTCCTCTTGCTTTATAGTGGTGTGCTCCAGTATCACTATTGGAAGAGAGGCTAAGAAACTTAGTTTGTGACTAACTTTGTACAAGCAACATCTAAGCTTCACTTTTCCAATACATTAAATGAAAGAACTTACATACTTTCACTGCAAAGTTCCTAGAGAACAGTGGGTGTAAAGTGCTGGACCAGACCTTCACATCATGGATGCGCAATCAAGGGAAAAACCCCAAGACTTAGACTGAAGCCTTATACACCACTTGGCACGGGGAGAGGATCATGTAATTCATTACAAGAGAGAAAACTGGCATCCAGTTGTTCATTCGGCAATTAAAACTGCTGCTGAGGAAGAGGTATTTCTCCACGTCCGTTAAGAATTACAGTCTTGATACGGTTTGTATTCAGTACACTATGAGGTATCCATGATCTCCTCTGTCCCATGCACACGTTCTTTTTGTGCCTTTACTCAATGTGCTTCAAACCCTCATAACATAGATTTTTCTTTTTTTAAGCAAAAGTTGCAGTTAAGCAGAGATTAATAGAGTGGAAAGTTTAATATGTTTAATGGTCATAAAGAGAAGACTTTGTTAGTCTCAACAAGACTAATTAATAGGTAAATGCAACTAATGATTCTTTGCTTCAGCTAGACCATCTCAGATATCACAACAAATATCTTCTTTAAAGATGCTTCAGATTGTTCCATCCACTTTCTAAATGGTACATACTGCTCAAGAAAGTCACTCTATAGATTATTCCTCTGACTGTATTTCCATGTGCCATAAGCTTAGATGCAGAAAGGAGCCTTTCTGTGATCCTTCTGTTTGAGTGAATCCCTGTGAATCTCTTTTGTCTGCTCGGATCTCCACGAAGTAGCGTTGGATCTCCTCAGCAGTGTTTTAATTGGCACTCCGGGAACATGCTGTCATCACTCCCCTTCATTTTCTAACATATCTTTCCAAAATCACAATGCCTACTTCTCTAATTATTTTATTTGGCAACCTGGAAATAAGGGTAATCGCAGTGATTGCTATTAGCTTGTAAGAAGGACAGAGGATCAGATCATTTGGAGGAAAGAAAAAAAAAATCAGACCAGTAGGTCCTGGTTATACTCAAATAGGAGTCATCAGAGGAAATGTGTGGCTGTCCGTGAAGTACTGCTGGCATATTTGAGAGCGATTTTCCTTTAGACCAATACTGAACCAAAATTCCAGAGTGACAACAGAGGCACAGTAACTCTGGATATGCTATATTCCCAAATGAGATGTTGAACAAATGTCTTTACCACATGTGGTCATTAAAGATTTGATGTCAAGATGAAAGGTGTTAACCTTGGAAACCTGGCCAGACTCCAACATGGGTAATTACATTCTGCCTCCCAAAGCAGTTCTCTGCAGAGTTTCAGCTGGGCATTTCAGATCTTAAACCTCTATGTAGCCTTGCTGTGAGTGGCTTAAGAAAAGGACTTTGTTTGATCACTGTGACAACTCACTGATACTCTGCATCAACGACTCATATCAGGGAGCTGCAAGCCTTGGAACAGTAACAAATCACATCACGGAAAAACTATTTGGGATACTGTGCATTGCTGCAGCCCTTTTACAAGTGAGTAGCCCTAGGAATGCAGTGAAACCTACTGTGCAGATAGCTGTTGTGGGATGAACCTTTTGACAAGAAAAAAAAAGATTGTATTTTCACTCACAGCATCTGCCTTGGAAGAAACTCCCAGGTACAGGCTCGGATTGCTGTTTTACTGGAATTAATTGTTAAAGGTTGCATTGTGTCACTGTTTCTCATAGAAGCAGTCCTGCCTGGATCTGTGACTTATGGGAAAATTTTGGAGATTCTTGTAACACCATTACCATGAGGGACATGGTTTAGTAGTGGACAGGTACGGTTGGACTTGATGACCTTAAAGGTCTTTTCCAACCAAACGATTCTGTGATTACCAAGTGTAAGCATGGCATTGGTAGCCTGGCCACTGGATGCTACCAGCACATTAAACACTGCAGCACCGAGACCTGCTCTGCAAGCAGAGCATTTACAATGCCAGACAGCCTTCGAAGGGAAGGTTCCCCAGAGGCAGTTATCTACATTGCTGGGCAGATGCTCCCCTCCCTGCAGTACACCCTGCAATCCTTGTCCCTGGGTACACACCCTCGTCCCACACCGTCTCTGTTTCAGGAGGAGAACTGCATGCACATCCATCCCCCACATGCACTAGCTCCCTTTGTAAGGGAGCCAGAGCATGCCTGGGGATGAGAGCCGAGCTGCAGGCTGAGAGGTCCCCAGCCGGTGTGATCTGGGATCGGGGCAGTGGGCAGTGATGAACTGCAGCTGCTGATACTGCAGCCCACAGTCAGGGGGGCAAGCAGAAAGCAGCACTGAGAATATTTTGCACAGGTTTCCCAAGTGTTGACAAGATTGTTGCTATTACCATCCTCATTATTACCATATGCATCTTTTCCTCACAAAAGGGAATAATATTTTAGCTAAAGCAGCCACGATTCCTGCGAGTCCCATACTGAACAACACCGGTTCCACACAAAACCGTGATGCAGAGATTCACTGAGGTCTGTCACACAATTGATTTAAATACAAGTGACTTCAAGGACTGCAAACTCAGACACAGCCTAGGAACTTGTTGTAAAATGTGTTGACCATCTTATGAATATAAGAGTAGAAATAAGTCCGTATTTATGTAAAAAATTCTGAGCTTACCTGATCTTGCATTAATTGCCACGCTATCTCAGATATATTCATTTCAGAGGACCTTTAATAATACTGTGCAATAACCAGAGCCAGTGACAATCTCTTTTCGATGTTAAGTTCCTGACACCGCGAAGAACAACGTGGATCATTTTCAGAAATTTTCCCAGTGCTCCACATGCAACTTATCAAATTCCCTTCAAGCGTTCATCACTCTCATGCAAATAATTTATTCTTCCCCACAGAAGCTTTGTGTTTGATCACAATGACAACTTACTGCTGCTACTCTGTATCAAATACATTATGGAGCTTCAAACCTCAGAGCGATAGCTAAATCACAGCGAGGAAACCTATTGAGGTGAAGGGCTGCATTCCTGCAGCCCTTGCACACAATTACACCTCGTGAGCTCAGTAAGATTCAGTTACGTCAGCAAGATCTGCGGAACCAAGACCACAGTTTTGAAAAATGAGTTGTTAATGCTGAAAAAGATTAATACCTTGCAAGATAAGCAAATACCAATCTCGAGATTATTGTTACAAAGAAAGGCACTTTGATTATAAACTACATTTTTATCATTTAGGAGTCACCTGTCCCGCACATACGCATGCACTAATCTGTCCGTGAAATCCCCGGGAAACCACAAACAGGTTTTAGAATCTGCTGATCAGTGTAAGTAGTCTGTCAGAATAGCTTTAGCAAATAAAAGAAATGCAAAATACTGAAACGTACCTAGAGGACAGTCTCCTGGCTGAGTAGGATTGCAGGCTGAGACCCAAATAGCTGGTAATTTGGGACGGAACGGCTTCTACAAATCAATCAGTACAGAAAGCCAACATCACACAAGCTACGCATTTACCAGGCGGTGTTTGACAGCAAGAAACAAGCTACAGCATAGAAAATTTCTGTGTATTTTAAGCCTCCATCCCAAACTTACTCTTCATACAATTCATCTGCAGGCTGTAATTTACTAAATCCATCTGTTGTTCCTACAGCCTGCTTTCTGGAAATGCTGCATTTCAAGGGTTTGCTTGTTAGAAAAGGTCAAAGAGTAAAGCAGGCCCTTTCATTTTAAGTGACTTGAAAGAAAAGGAAAGGAAATTTATATTTAGAAATAGCAATGATTAACTAGGGGAAATATATTAGAGTATTAAAATAAACGACATAGAATAGTTCTTACTTCCAATTAGGCTGACTTTACTTCAAGAAAAATATTTATATACAAATATAAAAAGCTGCGGAATGCTAACCTATACTAAGATGAAAGCATCTCATAACATAATTCACATTTAGCCATTAAAATGGGTGATCGCATTTTTACATACTTTTTCTTCTTGTCCTTCTAAAGTCTGTGCTTTCTTCTCTAATCACCAAAACTTTTAGCAACTTCTATTTGTCTGTTACCAAGCTGCCTATTGCAACCGCACACCTTCCACATCTCCATAGCCTTCAGAAATGCATCATCTGCTGCTACTGCATCATTCCTGGACCCATACACATCAGGAGCAGACAACAGATTCACCACAGAATTAAGGACACAAACTCCCGTACACACCAGTCCAAAACTGAGGGTCTCAAGAGCTAAAGCCTGGAGCAGGATCCACCAAACTGTACCCTGGACTCCTGACTGTATTCAGGGCCTCTGTTATCAGCCCACTTGTTGGACGAGATAAGGAGCACCAAAGCCACTTAAGAAAAACAGAAGAGAGCTGTGGGTGGCTCTTGAGCATACCCCATGATAGGTGAAGTGCCGGTGGTAAAGTGCAGAACAACACAAGACAGCGCAAGTCAGCCCAGAAACCCAAAAGTGTGCCTACAGCCTCTAGGGATATACACAAGCTTGTTTTAAACGAGCAAGCTCACGTACCACTAGTGGTTTAGCCATCGTCAGGAGGAGAGGAGGGAGCACTGAGACCCCTGCCTAAATACTGAGCAGCTGACGCTGTAGTTGCCCAGGTGTTAGCTTCCAATTAACTAGTTAAAGGTGTATCACAACCAGCTACAGTCAGACTTCGAGGCTGTGGTATAGACCATGGTCACAGCCTTAAAGGGGGCAATAATTGACACCATACAAAGCAGTTACTGAGGGAAAAAACAACTAATGCAGCTGGACTTTGACGAGGAGACTGGAATCACCATCTGTATGCGTGCAAAAGTCTCCCAGGACCCTTACTGGCATAAGTAGTCAGGCTTTCAGTCTAAAAAACATCCTAAGCTCGGGTGTGCTAACGTCACGCAAAAACACTGGTTCAGTCCTGACTCAGAAGAACCCTTGTCACCTACTGAGTCACCAAAACCATCCCTTGCAGCCTGGGTTTCCTTGGAGTCCCCTTTGTAAGCCCTGCTTAGGCCTGGCCCTGTTTTGCCTATGAGATTTAACGTGATGGGAGTCAAAAGTCATATGATGCAATGAGCTGCATAGTTTGTTTGTTTTCTTAGGGGCTCTCCCTCCCTCCAGCTGCAACCCTACCAAAAGGCCTTTGTGTAAGGAGTAGAATAAGGAGCATAACAGAGTGTTTGCATTTACTTATGGAAGAGCTACTCCGGCAACTCCTCTCGAGCCTCTGAAGTCAGCTCCGGCACAGTTATTTGGCCTAAGTTCATCTAAACTAAATGGGCTGACTTGGTTCAAATACATTGCACAACCAAATGATAAAATTGGGAGGGGGGGGAATGACTAGTGATGACACATGTATTTAACACTGCCTGTCTCCTCTTTCCAGATTAGGAGGAGCTGGCAAGCTCGAGTCTGTACACATGCCAACAGCGGATGTCGGCACATATACAACACTTTTCAGAACAACATACTGTTGAAACATGTAGTTCAACTCAAAGGCACCCCTTCTGTTCAGCTAGCCCAAAACAACTAGAGGAATTGTCTTGCTTAATATGGTAGGATTTGTAGCACAGCTTTTAATGCTGCTTTAATCTGGTTTCTTTATAGCCACTTCAGAAGCGCAGAGAAGTAGGTAGGAGCAACCATGCTGTACTTAGCCCAAGGTTCCCCTCATCCATTTGAACTAGGGGACGTGATGAAACCGTCGGCAAGAGGGAAATGGCAAGGATAAGGTGGGCGGCATAAATGATGCAGGAATACCAGCCTCCCTTCCGCATCTACCTTTCCTCACTTTTCTTTCATTTTTCAGTCTGAAGTACAGAGGAGTATGATGCTGACAAGCTCACCCTGGCTTGTTGTCAGTGTGTCTCCAGAAAGTCATCAGTAAAGATCTGAAAGAAATAACATCTGCAAAATAAATAAAAATATATTCTGAGTAGGAAATGAAGCGTTCTGCATTCATTAGCAGAAAGCTCTGCCTTGCTGAATTCAGATTTGTAAAGATGTTCGGTTCTTTCCTCCTTTTCCTTTCAATAATTTTGGTGTGAACATTTGTAAACTCAGTGTTCCCCCCTAGTCCCACGTTCTTTTCCCTGCTCCATTTTCCCCCTCATCTCTTCAATTATTTTTCTTCTTTCCCACAGCAGGCAACAATCATAAACTAAAAACAATGCGGGGAAAAAAACCCTAATAAGTGCAGAGAAAGACACCTTTTGCCGTGGGTCTGGCGTGGTGCTGGGAGAAATGTATCAGAAGTGATCGATACGCCCCACATGGTATGGGTGGCTTTTAGACATTGGAATCATTTTCCTTTGGCTTCCAACCTGGCCACCCTATCCCACCACCATTATCCTGACAATTGCCTTTTGGTCTCACTTCCTACCAGCTGTTTCCATTTCTTTCCCCCTTTCTTTCTGCATAGCTCTGGCACTGGGAAGGAGGTGATCAGACTGCAGAGGCTCAAGGAGGGCTTCCCACTATGGGACTCAAATGCATGTTCGGTAAGGCAGGAGGCTGCCAAAGCCTCCAGCTCTGCTCTGCAGGAGTCTGATGTGCTAACGTGGGCATCACAGAAAGAGCTGCAGCCAAGGTTGTCGTAATAATCCTAAACCCTTTTCACTTTTCCCCAGCAGCACCAGTCCCCGCAGGTCCCCCTCGGCGAAGCAGCCTCTAGTTTGTGTCTCGTTCCTTTCACCGCCCTCTTGAGCATCCAGAGGCAGCAGTTCTCCATTCAGACGTCCCAGGTCATGACAACGAAAACCAAGTTCACTGCCACTCAGTTGAGCAGTTCATTGCCACCACCCAGTGCCGTTGTCAGCAGTGATCCTCACCCAGATCTATCTAACCCAGGTTTTTGGAAATGATTCTTGTTAGCGCCCTTTTAACAACAGGGCTGTCTTTTAGAAACGGGCTCATTCGGACACGTTGGGGAGTGCCTACGTGTGAAATTGCGCTGCCCCATCCGATGGAGCACAGTCACCGTCGGTGGGAGATGTGCAAGAAGGGAAGAAGCAGCTGGAAGCTGGCTCTGGATAACAACCTCCTAAGCAGGCTCAGCTGCAGCCTGGATGGCATGTCTGACCAGAGCCTGAGCTAAAAGAGCAATATTTGGATTTCTCCTGTACTTTGTTCCATCCAGTGGACGAACAGGAATCTCAGGACAAAGTGTACTTTAAGTCTGTTGTACCAAATGTACAGGCAAGGGGCTACTTCTATCGGCTTGTAAGGGTTTTGTTAAAAAGTAAAGGACACTGTCAGAGAAAAAAGGAACCCACTACTTTTGTTTGGTAAAAATCAGGCTTTATAGGCCCAAAAATCAACATACTACGGTTTATGGAAACAACCAGTGTGATTCTGCAAATCCGTCTTCATGGGTCCTTTTAATTTAGCGGCATGACTCATCGGAGCAGGGACTACTTGGACGATTGTATGACCACAGGATGCAGCCCTGGAAAAGTGTTTTTGTAAACAAATAAACATGCTCCTTCCTGTTTGAAACGCAGATCTTTCAGCATTGGGTAAGCGCCTGAGAACCTGACAGTGAAAGTAATAAGAAGTATTAAACACGATGCCAGTTGCTTGGTCTGGTTCCAACAGGGAGAGATGAACAAAACACACAGAGTGAAAAATAGATGAGTCTTTTAAAGTCCTTTAATAATCTGAAGTGTTGTTTGTATCAGGAACAAAGAAAAGGCTTTTTAAGGGAAAACTGCCTGAAGAGACGGTCTCACAACCTGACAAAATCGAAACAGAGGGTATCTTCTAAACAAAGGAAAAACCAAAAACCGCGCCGGGAGATCTGACGACGGCTTGTGCCATGTTGTGCCGAACGTGCAGGGAGTTATCCGAAGATCACAGTCTCCAAAATGGATTTCACACTATGGCTTTTGACATCTGATGAAGTCTTTTGAGAGAGATTATCCTCTTTTCCTGGAGAAAGCAGGATGCTGGCCCCAGTCGGCAGACTGCAGTGCCTTCGCTACTTGCCTCCCAAGGGGGAAAAAAGGAGTCTCCGGCCCTAGCAGCTGGAAACATTTCCAGAAAAGCATGTAGACATTCGAAAGCAACCTACGTATTGCAATGTCAGGGAGTCAATTTTCTGTTGGTACTTTAAAAGCAATCTTTTGGCAGCTGCCAGTGAATCCTTTAAGTAGGTTTAGATCAATGCATGAAGTCAAATAAACACTTAAAATCATGCAAGATTAAGATGGGCAGAGTGAATCAAGTAGGGAAATGGCTGAGCGACCGCTTGACCCTTTTTCTGGCGCAGACCAACAAAACTGGAGGATGCTCCAAACCAGCACAAAATCCTGCTGTACCCGGGCGCACGCGAGCGAAGGAAAGGCAAAGTGGAAAGAAGAACGCGAGGCTTTGCGCTCGCCTCAGCTGGGTCGAGATGTTTCAGTTGCAAACGATAGATCTATTTTACCTATTAGAGCTTGTCTAGACTAAGGAAATGTTCCTGCTATGACTATGCTGAGATAATTATACCAGTGTAAACCCCTTTGGGCAAAACAGAGCTTTCAGTGGCCTGATTTACTCTGGTCACTTGCCAGGATTAGTTCAGCTGGTACCAGCCTATCCTCCAGGAGCTCCGGCTCCCAGCTGGAACCCCGCGCAGGAGTTTTCATCCGTCTCATCTGAACCATTTGCACTGCCAATCTATCAATCAAGCCATCCTCGTGGGGCGATCGTGCAAATGTTTTTCTCCAAAAGAATGGTAAATATTTAGAAGGTTCCTCTGTTAGTAGAGAATTGATTAATTGGCTACGAAAAAACATGCTGAAATAAATCTGGTTTTAAATGAAAGCGTGCTTTGATTTGTGTGTGCGTATCAGGGAAACATATTTGCTGCAAATGCAATGAAATAGGAAGGCAGATGTAGGATGTTCAACCTGCCAGGGATAGATGTGTCCCTTACCCACATTAAATGAACTTGTATGAGAGGATAAAATGGGTCCAAAGAGAGTAGAATGGGAGCTACTCCAAACTGATTCTATTAAATAAACAAAAAACTGAGAAAAGCAACTAAACTGAATTAAATAAATCCAAGTGCTTCGCTCTGAAGCCCCTTTTAAAGAACAGAAGGGGAAACCCTAGCCTGAGAGAAGTTAGTGGCAACATTTACATTGACTTTAAAGGAGAGGCTTCACTGAACGTAACGTGTACGGTGGAGCCACGTAATGCCGCTGCGCGTAGCGTGGTACAAAAACACACGTGCTGAGTTTCACACGCAGCATTCAGAGAACACGCTGATAAATGCAGGATGAGGCACAGACAGACTGACAGACAGGCCGACTTGGTTATAATTTAATCTGGTTTACTGTTATCTACAGGTGTTACAGTTAAAATGTTCTAAAAAGATTTTATACACCTTTAATTCTAAACAGCTACTGGAAGGACAGTTAGAAGCTCGAAGAGTGAAACAAACATGCTCCTTTAGCAGTCTTCTTATTAAAAAAAAAAAAAAGGAGGGAAAAAAAAGTATGTCTGAAGCACAAAGATGACATCAGAAAAGTTCCTCAATTCACAGATGGCTGCACCTTTCAAAAAAAATTAAAATAGGAACCCTAGATTGATTTAATCACCCATACAAGCGAAAAAACGTAATGAAGATACTTAGTGCCAAATTGGTTTCTTGGGACCTTTTCCATGTAAATAATACAAATCAAACCTTGAAGTTCAGCGCAGATACGATCTGACAAGTAAGCCAGGCTTTTTGTTTTACTTTGATCCAGCTCCAGAAATATTTTATCCAAGGTAAAGTTGTTTTTAAGTGTTTTCCATTTCAGTTTTTAATTTTGGATATTCATCATATAGGAAACTTGCTTATAATGCTTAAAACATCAGTCTGGCTGAACTGACTCACAACACCAAACATAAAGATCTCCTTATATTTGCTCCTAAGAGGGAAAACATAAAGAGCTTCCGATGTGACACGGGATCAATTTCAACTCGCTCTGTGATTTTTAATGGTACAGTGAACGTGGACAACCTGAGTGGAATATTTCCAAGCACCGAGTCAAGCCGACTCCAATATTTTGAGCACTGTTCCACTTCTCATAGGTGTGTTGGTGAATAATACTTTTGAAAATAATAAGATAGATAGGCCTTTGGGTTCTAAGTGGTTCCCCAAATTCCCCGCATGCTGCCGTGCCCTCAGGATGCCGTCCGGGAGCAACAGTGCCTTCTCTTGGAAGAAATCCTCCACGTGTTAGGCTTATTCTGATTTTTTTAGTATCTTACTTTTATACTTCTGTTTGTTAAAAATAAATTTAAAAAAATTTAAAATCTCTTTTTTTTACTCCATTCTAAAACCAGGATGAAGATTCTGCAGCTCAGAAAACTACATCTATACATAAAAAACTAACCTTGTTCAAAATTTTCAGTGTTGTGTGCCGAAACAGGGATTTAGGCACCTTGCTGCAGGCACGCAGTTTTCAAAAAATCAGCTCTTGCGAATCGTGTAAAATCCTCTGGATTGTCTTACTTCCAAAAATTGGTATGTAGTATATTTAGAATTAAGAGGGTCCCTTTTCTCTTTTCACTCGCATATGCGGTGTAAGGTTAATGAAAGTAAGATGGATCTTTTATTTTGGGTCTTAAATATAATATTATTAAATGTGCCCACCAGAAATGTAGGATAAAATATTTGCTCTGCTTGAAGATTATGTGATATTTGTATTCTAAGCCTCACCACAGTGGGTTTCTTTAAATAGAAGCTATACTTTACTCCTAAATTGCTTAAGGCAAAGGAAGCAGAGATGATGTTTTTATGAATGTTTAAATGCAAATGGAACTGAGAGTGAATGCTATGCTAGCTAACATCAAAGGCTCACCAAAGTCTCTGCATTAATGAGGCTCTTTGTTTCCTGGATCACAGATTACAACAGGTTTCCAACTCATTGCCAAGGCTTTATCTCCATTTGGGAGGGCTGTAAATCTCAGACGATTTTTTTCACATGCAAAACAGGAGGATCATCTGAAAGAGAAAAAAAAAAATCTTAAAGTAGCAAATATTTCATTCAAATGATTATTACTCAAAGTGGCTGCAGCTTATTTTATTTTTGTGATGTTTAAAAGAATGGAAATTTGCAGACGGAGTTTCCTATGGGGTAGCCCGCTCGTTCATTTGGATGGGAGAGCTGAGCAGGAAAAAAAGCAACCAGCAGCCTTTCCCTCACCCATCTCCTTCAGCCTAGCGTAAACCATGCCCCCTAAATCAGAACAATAATTCTATGTCATGCAAAATCGGCAATTAGCAGAAAGACGGATTTTGCTTCATTTAAATATATTCAGTACTTTTCAAAGTGGCTCCAACTAGTTCTTCTCCTCCCCAAAAAGTAATGAGATTATATCCCTAGTAATAATACCCTAATTAACAAGAAAAATAGGGACCGAGATTTTTAGCTTCCTATTCAAGGGCTGAATGTGACAATATGTAGTATATTGGGTCATAAAAAACAATTTACATGGCGTCATTACAGTCTGTAGAAAAGTCTCCAGGACCCAGGGCTATCTTATGCAATCTTAATTAAGGAAAATAAATATCGGTGTGTTGTTTTAAGCTACCAGAGACATGCACAGGACCTGTCGTATGTGATCAGAAGAGATGGGGAGTTTCCTTTTCCATGGGAACTGCTGAAAAAAAAAACTCCGACGCCGACACAGAAGTGTCTAGTGTCTTCGAAATTGGCTGCGAAGATGGTAATTTCATGTTTCCTGACCCTCGGGGCCAGGCAGGAAAACTAATAATTTTCTGCAATCCGACGTCACGTCTGTGCCTCCGAAGGGGCCGGGGATGAGGGAGCGATGGCGGGGAGCCGGGCGCTGTGGGCATCGCCCTGTGCCCGGGGTGCATGCTGCGGCCCCGCTGTGGGTGTCCATCGGCACCCACGCGTGCTTGCGTGCGCCGCCCGCGCCCACGGCCGCGAAGACGCAACTGTTGCGCGCACACGCGTGTGCGCGCACACACACGTGTTGATGTGTGTCTGTGCGCTCACATATACGCGCTGATGTGTGCCTGTGTGTGCACACGTACGTGGCCTGATGTGCCTCTGCGTGCACACACATATATGTGCTGGTGTGTGCACATGTACGTGGCCTGATGTGCCTCTGCGTGTGCACATATATGTGCTGGTGTGTGCACACATACACGTTCTGATGTGCCTCTGCGTGTGCACACATATACACACTGGTGTGTGTCCATAGCTCTATGTACAGATTTCTGTCCTCTGTGTTCAGTCGTGCACTGCCGATCTGTGCTTGTAGATTCGTGGGCAAATGTGAGTGTGCAGATGTGTGTGTGTGTGTGTGTAGATGTGTTTGTGTGTGCAGATGTGTGCGTGCAGATGTGTGTGTGCAGATGTGTGCGCGCACTGACATGTGCGTGCTGACATGTGCAGACGCGTGCTCATTTGAGCCGATGGGTTTGGGGATGTGTGTGGACCCCACTGGTGAGCGTGTAGGTGTGCGGGTGCTTGTGTGTGTCAGATGTGTGCGCTGATGTGCGTGCACAGATGTGCGTGTAGATGTACATACAGACACCCATAGAGACGTGCGTGGGGCTGCGCAGGTGCAGATGTGCGCCGATGCATGCGCACGGACTGTGCACGCACAGATGCCTACACGCAGAGCCACGCGCGGACGCATGTGAAGATGTGTGCGTGCAGCTGTACATGCAGCTGTGTGTGTGCAAATAAGCACCTACATATGCAGATGCGCGCGCAGATGAGTGTGTGCAGAAGTGTGTGCACACAGAAGTGCATGTGCACAGAATTGTGCGTGCACAGATGGCTGTGTGCACAGAAGTGCGTGTGCACAGATGTGTGTGCACAGATGCGTGTGCGCACAGAAGCGTGTGTGCACAGAAGTGTGTGTGCACAGATGTGTGTGCAGGCGTGGGTGCGTACACGTGTGGGCACAGGTGTGTGTACAGATGTGTGAGCAGAATGCGTGTGCGGACACGTGGGTGTACAGATGTGCGCACGTAGCCGGAGGGGGGCTGCACCGAGCCCCCAGAGCTGCCCACCGTCGGACCACCCCGCACCCCCAGACCCCCCCTCCGCAGCCGGGCCGCGCTGGCGCTGCGGGGGCCGGCGGGGTCCCTCCTCCCCGGGCCGGGCAGCACCGGGGGGGGTGGGGGTCACCCCGCTATAGCGCGGCGGGCTGGCGGTCCCTTTAAGGCAGGCGCTCCGCGCCGCAGCGTGTGCGCGGTGTGTGCATGTGTGCGCGCCTGCATGTGTGTGCATGTGTCTGCATGTGTGTGCGTGCGTGCATGTGTGTGCCTGTGCCTGCGTGTGTGCGCCCGCCCCCGGCCCCTCCCCGGAGCTGCCAATCACCCGGCGGCCGCTTTGATGTCGGCAGCCCTTGGCCGCCGCGCCGCCGCGCTCGCACACAGGCACCGGGCGCTCCGTGCCTTTGGCTGCCGCCGGCGCCCGCTGCTCCCAGGGAAACTTTCCGGGGCTCGGGGGGGTGGGGGGCGG
>VYZW01034255.1:125967-199310 GCA_013401315.1 Balaeniceps rex | reverse complement strand
AGCGCAACAAGAATAATGGGCTTAAAAAAAAAAAAAGTTTTTTTTTTTTTTTTTTTTTTAAGTGATTCGACTTGTATGCTCTATGTTGAATTTGTTTTCTGCTGTGGTTTGCTCTGAGGAATAACGTACACGAGCGTAAACAGAGGTTCTCCTCTGATGGGACTTACACAAAAGCAAAATGTGAAAGCCCAAGATTGTAAAGTATGCTTGACTCAGCATGAGGGGGTTACAATTACAAACACGCTCGTGGAAGCAGCGCTGGGCAGATGCTCTTCCCAGCAAAGTGCTCAGAAAGGATCAGAAATGTGGAATTTTGCTTCTAACGCTGAGGAGATGGCACTGCGGAGATGGCTTTCATGTTTAGTAAATAAACCATCATAAGATCTACCACATGAAAATTTGTTGTTCTTAGCGTGGAGAGGCTGATGAGTTGGTTCTCGTTACGTGCCGCTGCCCTGGGATTACTGGCGCGGGAGCGGAGATAGCGAGGAGTCGTCGTCGTCTTCTACAAACCTCGCTTTGTGCGACTTTGCCCTGAAAGGAGAAAGGCCGATTCTAACGTGGGAGACAGGGCACAACCCCTGACACCAACATACCCCAGGTCAACATTTGGCCTTTGAGCTTCGGCTTCCTGCTATAACTTACAGAGCGTGGCATGGCCAGCTTTGAAATCCCACCGTCCCAAGGGACGCGTGGATTCCGAAATCCAGGTGACGTTTTGCGGGATCGCATCGTGCTGTGCTGAGTATTCCTTTGGGATAGCCGGTGGCTGTCACATAGGATCAATTAAAACATGCATGCTAAGCCTAAATCCAAAACAGAAGCGATAATATAAAATAAGAAATAAAAATTAAAAAAAAAAAAAAAACAAACCACCCAAACCTTTTTGCTTAACTTTCTCTGATACAAAGCAATTTCTCCAGGACTGTACACCATATGAAACACATTATAAATGCTCTTGTAAAATCCACATCATTTATACCACATGAAAGGCTGGGTCCTAAAAATAGCCATTCAGAGAGGATGCAGGCTAGTAGCAATTTCGGTGATCATGAAATAGTTGTGTTGACATCTCTATGCATGCACACCCACAGAAAGCTTTGACTTTTGAATATTCTTAGCAACATTTGTGCTTTATGGAATTTTCCACGTTGTGGTCCCATGAATAGTCTCTTACCCGGGGTGTTCTTTTCTGATCTTATCCCCAAGTTTCTAACCCTCATCTTATTAAGAAAATGGGTAAATGATTTTTTTTTTTTTTTAAATTTTATGTGAAACTCCTTCCTTGCTACCAGTTTGACAGCAGTTGATGGTATCAGTTGTATTTCCCTGTCTCCTGTCAATGGAAATATTTTCTTTTTCCTTCAATAGACACACACACCCCTGATATTTCGGAGGGCTCACTGTCCAAACGTAAACCTAGAGCATTAGATGATAACGTGAGGAGCTGCCACATCTACCCGGCTGTAGTATCTGCTGCAGTATTCAAAAGAAAGTAAATGAAATCTGCAGTAATTACACAGTAATGTATCCACAACAAAAAATTTCTTCCTCGTCCCAGCGATCAGAACTTGGCTTTTGTTTTGAAATATGAAAGGATGCAGCCTCCTGGCTTTGGTGTGTTTGCAGCAAAGCCCTGGCTGGGATGAACTGCCATAGCTCTGGGATAGACAACAGAGTCCTGCCAGCTGATATCGCTGGAGATCTTTTTGAAGAGCTCATCAGATTTTATTTTATTGCTGTTGTGGTTTGGTTTTAGCTTGTTATTTGTTTGAAATCATTACTATAGGGATAGTTTTCTGAAAAACGTTTGAATCTTCAGCGCTGATCTCTTGTTTGCATTTTTCTTTTCTAAGTAGAGATGTGGATGCTGGAGACGTACACCCTCAAACACGAGGATGTCTGAAGGTTGTGGTTTAAGTCCGTCCAGGGTTTTAAGTGTGTGGCCCCTCTAAAGGCAGTTGGAAACAGTCTATTTCCTCAAAATAAGTTTGCTTTTGGAACTGGAGCAAAATCTTTGGAGATAGAGAATGAAATAATAGGGTGCTGAAGAAGATGACATTGCTTCTTAAATAGCTGGCATGAAAATCATTAAGTCTGAAGTTTCATTCAAATCAGATGTAGCTGTGGTTGTAATGGGGCAGGACACAAACTCTTCCAGCAATGCGACTCGGAGTGATTCACTCCCAGACTTACAGTCGTTCTCCAGGTTGTTTTAACTTAAGGGCAGCTCTTGTCCCTTCTCCAGCTCTGGAGTCCTTTTTCCGTGGAAACAGGCTCTCAAGTTTTTTAGGTCGATCAGTTGAATTCTTGCAGGCAACTTTGAAGAGTCAAACGCTGTAAAATGGCATCACAGAGATGTGTTTGCTGTTGCTGATTTAGCTCCCTAAAGCGGCTGGACAGGGGGACGGGGGAACACCTTGACAAGGCAGTAATTTTATCTAAACCTCATAGAGTAAATGCGTTCGTTTCTAAAGGCAGTCATCAGTAATTTAAGGATATATTTCCAACTAAGCGCTAAGAAATGTCGGCTCACGTTGGCGCACGTGCTCTGTATAATGCAACAGATACTGATGTTTAGAAAAGACCAAAAAATTTTTGAACACTCCTGGCTTGAAGTTTACATCATGCCTAAGTCCTTTTGTGTTGTCCGTAATTAATTTGATGGCTGAAATCAGGGTTATATCTGGTAATGTGAGTTTTTTACTATTGTGGTGAACTCTGCTTTTCCTGCTAGGAGCAGAATTCAGGTAAAAAACGCTAAATGTGGGCTGGCTGGGGCTTCTGACAGCACTTGAACACAAGAGCTGTTGTAGAGAAAATGTAATTTCTTCACTCAAGAGGACAGAAAATTACCTAATATGTCAGTGCCAGTTGCTTGCTTATTGGCATTTACTGGAAAAAGTATACAGCTGCGTGCGTATATTTAAGCTTTGCAAAACAAAATGTTTTAAAATATTTGTACTGATCTAGTCCCTGGATCTGCATACAAATGCGTACTGAGGGATGAGGCAGGCTGCGGTGAATCCCTGAAAGATCAGCTCCCATCTCCAAAAGCATCACTCTTCCTCCAAATTTTCTTCTCAAAACAGTGCCGCGGTAAATGCCTGACTGCCGGGGGGGTGCGTCGCTGTTTGCCGTGGGTGGGAGCTGCCTCTCTCCTGCCTGCGCCCTGGGAGTTCGTTTGATACGGAGCCGAGCGATCCTCTTACCGGAGAGCACCAGGTGCCGTGTCAGACGCATGAAAATAGCCAAATAAACAGACATTAGTAACACCAGTTGTTTATGTGTTAACACAGGACGTTCTCAAAATCAGGTAAGAAGTGAGGCACGTTACCAGGTTTTATAGCAGAGGAACCGGATAGTCTTGTAACTGCCGCGCAGGGCTGCGGCGGAGGAAGCGCGGTTTTATCCCAGCTTCTGCTCCCAGTCCCCCAGGAGCTTGTTTTTCCGTGACTCAGTTCCCCCCAGGAGCGTTTTGAAGCTTTATCGTTTCATGTGTAAGCGATGTTTGGAGAGCACTGCAGGGAAAGCCACGTCGATACCCAAAAAACCCCATAAAATCCGACACAGGCTGCTGCGAGAGGGGATGTTTCAGACGCGATCAGAGGAGGACTAGCCAAAAAAAGTAAGCTGTGCTGCTTATTGGACCATTTGCTTCAAGATATTAAACAAACTGCAATTTCGTAATCTTTTAGCAAGTTGCAGGTGGCCCTAAAACCACAACTCCTTCAAGGCGATTGGCGTCTTTGCTCGCTTTAAAAACAAGCCGCTTTTTCAGCCTAAACGGTAATTTCAGAGAGTGGCATTAGTTGGGTGGGAATGATGACTGGATGGTCCAACACGTTGTCTCAAATATGCACGTCCGCACTATGAAACCGAGGATAAAATGTCATTTCTTATTTACCCACTTGTGCTATGCTGATGAGAACCACCTCCAGGATTGCACGGCATAGTTTTTGGACACACGTACCAAACCCCTGGCTGCATAATTCAAATTCCTTGTCATGAAGAATGAGTCTATTTATCTTGGAACCTTTTTTACTTAAACAGTAATCTCTAGGAAATCATTTGTTAACAGTAGTTAGCTGCCAGTTTGTCAGTTAATGGCTTGAGGCAAAGTCAGAAGCGAATGAAATTTTTTCCAGGGAGATGCTGCTGTCGCATGTGGTGCAGAAAGGTTTATAACAGAAAGCATTAGAGGAGGCGGTCAGATGAGTTCAGTCCAACTTTTAGAAACACGAGGAAACGAGGCATGATGGGGTAGACGGACGTTTTACTAGCGCATCCATTTGTAAAATATTAAAGCCATCAATCGTGCCCATGTCAACTTCTAAGCCTAAATTTTCCTTACTGGAGGCTCCAGGTGTGAGCATGCAGAGGCCAAAACCACACATGTTCGCAGTGGCTGGGGCTCTGGCTGGCGCCCCAGGCATCTCTGCATCCCGGGCATCTCTGCATCCCGGGCATCTCCGATCCCAGGCATCTCTGCATCCTGGGCATCTCTGCATCCCGGGCATCTCCCATCCCGGGCATCTCCCATCCCAGGCATCTCTGCATCCCAGGCTTCTCCGCATCTCTGCACCCTGTGCATCTCTGCACCCCGGGCATCTCTGCATCCCGGGCATCTCCGATCCCAGGCATCTCTGCATCCTGGGCATCTCCGCATCCCAGGCCTCTCCACATCTCTGCACCCTGGGCATCTCTGCATCCCAGGCATCTCCCATCCCAGGCATCTTTGCATCCTGGGCATCTCTGCACCCTGTGCATCTCCGCATCCCGGGCATCTCCACATCTCTGCACCCTGTGCATCTCTGCACCCCGGGCATCTCCGCATCCCGGGCATCCCTGCATCCCGGGCATCCCTGCATCCCAGCATCTCCACATCCCGGGCACCTCCACATCTCTGCACCCCATGTATCTCCACACCCCATGCATCTCCGCATCCCGGGCATCCCTGCATCCCAGGCATCCCGGCATCTCTGCATCCCAGGCATCTCCGCATCCCGGGCATCTCCACATCTCTGCACCCCATGTATCTCCGCACCCCATGCATCTCCACATCCCGGGCATCCCTGCATCCCAGGCATCCCTGGCATCTCTGCACCCCGGGCGTGGGAGCAGCCGGGCGGGAGAGCCGGGGCGCAGCCCCCCCAGCTCAGCCAGGGTGCCGTGGGGTGTCTGCCAGGGCAGCAGACTCCTCCAGCTCTCAGATGTTATCGTTTCTCTATAAAAGTCTAGCAGCAAGTTTCAGTTAGGTAATGAGAGTTATCTGATTTCTCTTTAATCTGAGCAGCATCGCTACAGCGCGATAACCTCGACTCGCTGTTTATCTCGTGCTCGGTGCTGCAGGGAGAAAAGTGGCAAGAACGGGTGAAAATTCACTGGAAAAGGAGCTGAGAAAAGTTGTCCTAATCTATACCAAATCCCTCCTCCTTGCAGCAGAAGCGGGTGAGAAATAACTGCCCCGAGTAGAAACTCTCCCATGAAGCCGCAAAATCCAGCTGAAGTAAATACCACTTCCCTGCAGCATTATCTCCCACTCCGTGCTGTCTGCCCACAGAGGATGGTAGGGTGTAGGAACTGGCAGGGGATTAATGGCAGCCTGGTTCAGAAAAAACTCTGCTGCCAGAAGGACGTGGGACCCAGACAGAAGTAAAGAGGGGCTGGTTCTCTCGGCAGATGCCCCCAAGTGCTATTTGTCTGAGAGCAGATTTTCCCACAGATCTTTGGCCTTCATATTATTTGAAGAACCCCCTCTGCAGCTGCGATCCTTCCCTCCCCCGAGGGAAAAACAGGGTGGTAACTTTGTGAACTGAATGGTGTGGAGGTTTAGGAGTACTGCCATGGGAGGGGAAGATTTGGCTCATTAGCGTGGAACATTGTGTTGCCAGGAACAGAGTTTTGGGGCAGAACTAATAACATGGAAGCAGATGCAGTCAGCTTTTATTAAACTGGTTTGTAGATGACTTTAAATAGGCAACAGTTGTATCTGGGGCTTTCCTTGCGAAAGGCAGAATGGCAGACCCCAGCAGCAGAGCCTGGCTTAGATGCCGGCTAACAAGTACGGAGAAGCCAACCGAATCTCTGGATGTAAGGAAAAATTTCTCCCAAATGTATTTTAAAAAAGAAAAAAAGCCAAGGAAAGACTTTGTGGTTGTGTTGTAGTCTTTAAAAGCTTACAGTCCACACATCTCACTTGGAGCAAGGAACAGCTGTAGACTCATAGAGTTCATAGTCTGAAGGACCCAACATTATATCATCTCCTCTTTATCACGGTGTATCGTCTCCTCTACGCCACGGACTCCTGAATTTCACTCAGTTACCCCAATAGCTGGACGTACCATTAACTGCTTGACAGTGCGTTACAGGTAGGGATGGATAAATTAATCTCCAAGCCAAGTTTTGAAGCACTTCTCCCTTGAACCACCCTTGCCGTAGCGCTAATTAACTCCATATCGCTTATCTGCATCGGTGATGGTCGGATGCCATTTCCTGACACATGGCATTCCACGGCCACCAGTAATGATGGGTTGAACTCACTCTGTAATTGCCTTACCCGATTACACAGGTTGGAATGACCATCAGCCAAATACAAATTGCCCATCTCAGCCAGCTCCCAGAATCGAGCAAGGCTGTTGATACCTCCAAGAAGTCACCGCAAAGACCATCCATCCCTCTGCCAGACCCAGCAATGACTATTGCTGTGCCTCCTTACGATGTCCTTCTGGTCCTTCACCACCTCCGTGCAGCCTGGACTGACCGTCCGGCTTTCATGAGGGTGTTGGGAATGATCAGCCCCCGTCAATGCAGCCGAGCCTGAAAATCTCTGTAGAGGTGCCCGTTGGATTTCTGACATCTCAGTAGACATCCATTAGCTGTCGCCTCCTTCCGCACCGACTCCAGCAACCATTTCGTAGAGCAGAGAGCACCATCCAGAAATCCTTTCCCTGCTCTACGCGTCCGAGAGCAGCCTGGCGTATGCACCAGGTCTTCGTTGATGTGCTCCTCGCAGCCTCGTCATCCCAGCCTGCCTGAATAAGGCACAAGGAATCCCATTTGACTGCTGTGCTCCGTCCTACCTTTGTTGT
This sequence comes from Balaeniceps rex, assembly GCA_013401315.1. Classification (NCBI taxonomy): domain Eukaryota; kingdom Metazoa; phylum Chordata; class Aves; order Pelecaniformes; family Balaenicipitidae; genus Balaeniceps; species Balaeniceps rex. The sequence continues at coordinate 192,219 of VYZW01034255.1, read as the reverse complement.
GCAATACTTTTTTCTCAGGCAGTTTCTAATCTAGAGATTTTCTGGGATCTGTGCGTGGCATGAAGGGAAGTCTCCTCATCACCTCGGGTTCTGTCTTTCAGTACCAAGTGTTTAAGACATAATTCTAGGCGTCCAGGGCTTGCTTTCTCTTTGTGTCTCCTTCGCTGTTGCTTTCATTTACTAACATGTTGAACTTCAAAGTCTATTCTTTCTCCTTCCTAATTTTTATGGAAAAAATGGTCTGAACCCCATTTGCATTTCCTCCCTGAGGATACTGGCAATCCTTAATCCCATATATTAAAGAATCTCAGTTTTCCCAGCAGCCTTTTATTCTGAGACTACTCTTCCACTCTGTTTTCTCCTTGAAATTCTCTGCTGAGGTTCAAAATTGCTCTTCATGATGCCCCTGACCGCTGTCACTCTCTGTTATGAGCTATTTGCACGGGTGTTTGATCACTTTTAAGTCCTTTTTTCCCTTCCCATCCTCTCCTTTGCGGGTAATTTGTAAAGGTTTCGTGCTCGTGGCAGGAGGTGCGTGTTTGTCCTCGGTGGTTGCAGCGCAGGGCCATGTGCTGTGCAACGCGACGATCTCCAGGGACCTGCTGGAATAACTATTTTTAGAGCCAAGAGACAGCAGGATGAAAGCAAACAGGGTGAATAACTGGGTGCTAGTTTATTCAGGGTGATTTTCATTTCACACCGATGGGTCCATGTTCCAGTCGAGGACATGGCTCCCAGTGACCGCTGGCGTTGACCTGCTCGAGAAGCAGTTGCCATCCTTCCCCAACTGCCATGCGTGATGGCACCAGGGGGACCCTGCCTGCCTGTCCCTTGTCCCTCTCCCTGCTTCCACGCAGGGACCGCGTTCCCCGGCTCGCGGGAGCTGTGGGAAGTCGATAGGATGCCGGCTGGGCTGGCCGTGCGGATCCAGGGATTTTAGATCACGCAAACCCGGTATTCTCTCCTACAACTCATTCTCAGCTATGTGCTCGGGTAATTAGCATGTGCATAAACACTTTGTAATCTTGTGATCATGGCTTGCAGATTAGCTCTTTTGCCAGCTTTGCGATTTCTTTGCCAGTTTTACTTTTAATTGCAAATCCATTACTGCCAGCTCCCTTGCATATTGTAGCAATAGGCAAATTAAAACACTTGGACACAGTTGGGCGGGTTTCAGTTAAGAAATTAATTGTTACTGCCAACCAGTGCTTTTTAATGTGAGGGTGGCATTTGAGCTTGTTTTTGAGGGCATAATCTCCGAGACTTTCTTTTTTCCCTTCTCCTCCCCCTTCCCCAGACTGCGTTGCCCTGTTGAGCAGCTCCACAGATGGCATGAAGCAAATGCTTGCCTCTTTGATCTCCTAGTCAAGAAATTTGGAAGTCGTTCTGAATTTATGAGAATCCTGTCTGAAATAAATCTGTCTGTGCACAGGGCCACACTAAGTCAACCCAGAGCTGCAGGCACGGCTCACCTGAACCTCCCGGGGAAGCGCAGGATTACATCCCACAAGAGCATCGTGTGATGCTGTAGCGATAAAGAGAAACTGCATGCATATTGTTGAACATGAAGAAGTCTAGACAATCTACAATTTACCAGTCGGGGTAATTGGCTAAAGGCTTAATCCGCCCTGATAATCCAGTAATGGTGTTGTTGGCAGGACATTGATGTAAATACCACTCAGCAGCGCTGGCAGCCGCTGTCTCCTGTGATTGCTGCCGTTCCCAATTCCCTTTCCACAGTTGGTAGAGGCGATGGGGAATTTTCAGAGTTGTGCAAACTTCTTGTCTTTGGTGTTATTCAAAAACTGCCAGTGCTCAGTTGATGGTTTTTCACTCCGTTTGTTGAATAAGTAACCTTTTTCACCAGGTCAGAATTTTCGCAAAAACATTCATCAAGACTACCTTTTTTTCCCCCGATGAACTTTTTTTCCCCTGATGTATTTCTCACGTAGCTCTTTCCAGCCTCCCGATGCTACCGTCGCACAGCCTCCCATCGCCCTTCAATACAAATAGCATCTGGATTTGCAGCGGACCTGTGCCAGCGCTGTAAGCCGCCTGCCACCTTGGGTGTCACTTCCAGACCTGGTGGCATTCACTGAGGCTTTGGTGGCATCGCTCTGCACGAGCCCGAGCCCTCACGTGCCACCGGCGTGGCTGGGGCTGCAAACGCTGACCGGGCACTTCTGAGGTCAATGAGCTGAGCAGGGTTTTAAAAATACACCACCACCCCCATTTTTCAGGGGTATTTTTAATGCATGTCCATTTGGCCCATGGGGACAAAGGAGGGGGAGCTGGGGCACACGGATGGAGCAGCAGCAGATGCAGGGAAGGATGGACGGACGGACGAGTCCCCCGTCCAGATGCAGGTCTCCCAGCGCTGCATCGTTTCATCCCCGCATGCTGCCTTTCGTGGCCGGTTGATGTGTTAGAGCGTGGCTGGGCTTTGAACGCAGGCTGTCTAAAATTATTGTCTAATCGTGCGTGAAGCCAGCTGATAGAATCACCCGTCCCGTTCCTGTTACTTTATTCTCCTTAACTCATTCCCTCCATTTACCTTGGTGAAGGGGGCTGTATTCAGCATCAGGCACAAATGAATCCTGCCGGGTACCGGAGTCTCCAGGACTTAATTTATAATAGAGTCATATTTGCTCACCGAACAGCCGCTCGGATGTTTCCGATTGCTGGCCTTGCATGTTTAGTCTAGGGACTATGAGCCAAGTTAGTTTTTTCTTTCTGTGCATCACCACCAAATCGTGCCCCAAGTATCGTCTGTACAAATCCCCTGCCTTCCCTGGGGTTGCGGACGTGTAGTTGATGGCACTCGGCAAACAACTCCCCTGATGACCGAAGCAGAAACAACCTGGGAATTATTTTTCTGCAGCGGGGTTGACTCTGAAAAACCCCATATATGATAATATATATAAACTTATTTTGGTCACTGAAACCAGCTGAGATGGCTGTGAATCCTTGATGCCAATTTTAGGGCAGCCTGTAATGGCTTTTTTGAACATCGGGGGTTTTTTTCTGGTTGGAAAACAATGGAAGAAGCACAGTTCCGCTGCAAACAAAACCTGAACACGCTCTAACTTACATGCAAAATATCAAAGAGCGCTTATTCAGTAAACATTACCGCCCTTCCGTTTCACAGCAAGCACCTCGTCACAGCCGAGAGACTTTGGGAAAACTATATATAGTGTATTCGGCCGAATGTCACCCTGGTAATTATCCCGCTGCTCTGGCTCCGCGATGTTGCGGCTAACAAATCCAACTTTAATTGTTCGTGATCTCGATCGGAGCAGACATCAGGTTTGAGTTCAGCCGGTACAGAGGCAGGAGGAGTAAACACGAACCTACAGTAAGATCAAAGCAGCGGAGAGGTGCGCATGTGCTAATAATAATAGCTTATGAAAGCTCATATTTTCCTTCAACAACATCCTGTCATTTGTGTATTAGCTTTGAAAAGGGTAAAAAAAAAAAAAAAAAAATTCAGTGTAATTTACTTCAGCAGAAAACTGAGATAAGGCAGATACTTGGTTGCACCAGCTCATGTGTGGTTTTCTGCGAGGATTGTACATGCACCGCGTCCTCCAGTGCATGTGTGCGCCGCGTGTGCAGAGGCTGAGCTGGCTGTGACCGAAGTACCATTGTTATCTGATTTTTATATACAGTCTGTGACAATGTGATGCAGAAAGGAGGATGAGGTAAACAGTCTCAAAGTCGGTAACCGCATCCACACCTGGTGCACCTCGATAAAATGTCTGTAAACAGTTTGTATAGAGTGAGGTTACGGCAAGGCTGAGGACGGCTAACGGCTCCTGGCGACCCAGGCAAGAAGCGCAGAGTTTTGGGGATGGCGTTTCTGTCGGGCTGGAATCGCCTGGGGGAAGCCCAGGATTAAAATCAGGATTTTGCCCTTCCACGGCTGTACGCTGTGGCTCCACGGGTCGGCCTTCCAGGCAGCGTGTGGGACGAGCAGAGCGTGGCCGGGGTGACCGTACCCGGGGAGGCACTTTGGGACAGCTCAGCCCGTGCGATAGCGGCGTCAGGCAACAGTGATTTCCCCTCCACAAGATGTGACCTACTTAGGAAGCACTGGTCAGCCCTCGAAACTGGGCACAACGCTGGCCATTTCCTCTGCCCTCTTACTTCACATTTTCACTATCAGCTTTTTAATCTAGCGCAGCGGCTTAAACCTCCGGTGGGGTTTTGCCTGGCCCGGCACCGGGATGCCCGGCGGGCTGCGGGGGATCGGGACCCAAGAAACCGCAGGAGGAGAGCCGTGATGGGTGATGCCGGCCGTCGGGAAGGAGACAGCGTGTATTTTGAATTCGTCTTTCACGTTGCATGCTGTGGTTGTTGACATTCGGCTGTGCCTGTAGTTCTCTCTGCAGGCAGGAAAGGGTTTGGGGTTTTGGTGAAGGGGAGGAAGGCTGACAATAAAAGGTGACAAAGTGGCCCACTAAGTACCAAAAACGGGCTGGTTGAAGAGGGAGAAGGTTATTTAGAAAGAAAAAACGAGGGGAAGAGGACAAAGAGGAGCAGGTACAGGCACGGTCGCAAACTTTCTCCTCTTTCTGCGCAGGTGCTGTGTCTTTAGGTGCCGCCGGCTCCCTGGGCAAGGTGTGACGATGGCCACGGGGTGATAATAACAGCGAGCGATCGCTGCGCTGGGAAGGTGTTTTTCAGGGTTGCGAGGCTGAGCTAGTCTATCCAAAGTCTGCAGCAGCTGAATCGCAGCAAACAGGGACTCGTTAAGAAAGTGGAGCAAATAATAATGATCCATCTGTTTAATGCAGCTGAAAGGCGTACTTCAAAGATAGCGTTATCCTAAAAAAGTCCAAGTATAGAGGGGAATATACTTGATCACGGCTTCCAAGTTGCGATGGTAGCGTCGTAAGTAGGTCAGCAAACGGTAATATTTAAATTAACTCCTCTTTCTGGCAACTAGATGGGAATGTAGGTCTGGAAATGGGTAGATGTAGATTCTCTTCCCAGCTCTGCCACTCTGACAAGTCACTTCACCTCCTCGTGCCTAAGGGAAGAATACACCTTTGGGCTCTGCCCAGTAATCATCAGCCAAATGCTTCCCCACCTATCTAAAGGGTTTTAGAATATGTGATTGAAAAGTGCAAAGTGTTATTAACATTGAATTAATGTCTGCCATTACAATATGTAATGGAGTATTCCTGCACACACCCCATTTCCTCCTGCTCGAATGTTTTGTCAGACGAGTCCAAGTGTTTACCAGCTTTATAGCTGGCCTAAAAAAGAGCCAGCGAGCTGTAGCTGCTGGTAGCTGGTGGAGCTGCCGGGCTCGTTTGCCGGATGGGATATCTTGGCCGCCAGAGCTGACAGCAGAGCAGAGCTGCCGGCACGCAGCCGTGGCCCCACTTTTCGGCAGCAGGGTCAGGGTGGCCGGGCTGCCCCATCGCCAGCCGCCCCGGAGCTGCCAGGCGCATCTCGTGTGAAGCCTGCACGCCCATAGCACCGTACCGGAAGGCAAGGTGCCTTCGCCGCGGGGTGCACGGTGGGGTGCAGATGTGCCACGCTTCCTGCCGGGGGTGGAGAGGACCAGGCTGGTCTGAAAGCAGGGGGGGATGCGCTGCCGGAGCACCTCCCTTCACCTCTTTTCTTGGAGCTGAGAGTCGCGGCCCTCCCACCGCCTGCACATCATCAGCTGACAGCAGCATCCGCGCTCACCCGGGCAGCGCAACAGCACCCTGTGCAAATCGCTTTAATTTCTACCTCCTCCAGATATATTGATTTTTCTCTACGCAAATAACAGCTGCGTGTTTGTTGGCCCGCAGCTGTATTTAAGGATATCAACCCAGACCTTTCAAGGCAGCGTTCCTCTTTTTTCGGTCGTCAGCTCATCCCATCAGACAGAAATTCCCTGCCTGCCTGTTGCTCTCGCCCGTCGGCGTTTGGTTCACACACAAGCACTCGCCGGCTTCTCGTTATCGCACCCGGCGCAGACATTTCACGTCTTTTCTGAACTATCTTAGCGCATGGTGTGGGTTGCTGTCTAGACTGCAACGCTTGAACCAAATGTATTCCCTAATATAATATATTATTAGGGCTCGCTAAAAGTAACAAAGTACATTTCTTTGTTCGCTCCTTAATTGTTTGTTCATTAGCTTGCTTTGCTGATTCATAAAATATGAAAACCTCCAATAGGGTATCTAGTCACTAGTGCAAATTAGCTAGTTTCTAATGTACCTAAATAAATTATAACCCTGCATTTACAATTTGCCTTCAGTACAAGCGCTGCACAGAAGTGCTTTATCTCATCAGGAAAGAATTGGATCTGCTGCTATGCGCACCAAAGGACAAGGAAAGGCAGAAGCTGGGAGCGCTGTATCCTACGCTTGCTAAACGTGTTAGTGGCAAAAGCGATCTCTTTGCTGGTGGGTAATCTGGTTTTTTTAGCTTCGAAGCTGGAATGACATCCTTGGATGCCCACCTTTGTAGCTAGGGCTGGGTGTTCAGCTGCAGTGAATTGGCATGGGCATGGGCTGCCTACTGCCAGCAGTTGGGAAAGCCCTGAAGCTTTCGTTATCCCGGGGCTCCGTGTTTTCACAGAATCATTTGGTTGGAAAAGACCTTTAAGATCATCGAGTCCCCTGGTTTGTGTGATCCATGTTTGCTCTTTCTCTCCAGCAGCAGCTCTTCCCACTTTTTGGCTGTTCTTGTTGCTTATGATATTATTCCCCAAAAGAGCCGTGTCCTCAGATTCCTCAGAAACTTACTTCCAGGTGGGATGTGCCCATGTGCAAGACTCCCAGAGGATCTAAGATCATCTTTTTATGGTGTATTTTTTCTAGCCTACAGGTTTCTGTGGCAGGGAGTGTAATTCCCTAATACAATTCAGCGATATAATTCTTCACTCCTTTCCATACCGTGGTTAAGATGCTCATCACAAGGGGTATCATTCTCTAAAAATAGCGTAGGTTTTTAGATAAAATTCTGAAGGCGGCTGTTTAATGTCTGCGTATTTTATTGATCTAATCCCTTTTCAGTTCTGTAATTCTCTTAAGTGATGAATACAGGCTATCTGGGATAAGCTTGCGATACAAATTGTGGCTTACACTGCACAACCTGGCTACAAGAGAGGTTGGAACTGGTGCAGCTTCACCATCAGTGGGTAAGTGTCCCACGGAGAGCGGACCGAAGTCCAAGCAGCACAACCTATATCTGAGTTATTGAAAACTCAGGTCTTATCTGATTTGTATGGACACTAAAGATCTATGGCCATAAAAGCCTTGTGTTGATAAACTGATGGTTACTGCCTCTTCCATGGGCAACGTTCCCAAAGTCTTCGCTGTGCGTAAGGCTCGGACCTGCAGATGTTCACGTAGGTAAATGATTTCACTTATACGGATGGTCTTGTCGAAACCAGACTGACAATTTGTGCATAAAGTTATTTGTATGTATGTGTATTTGCAAGTGTTGGATTTATACATGGAAGATCAAGGAGTTGGTTTGTAAATTTTTTGGTTTGATACATAAAAGCTTTGTCGACTGGGTATTCAGAGGTCCCTGCTGCGTGTCCTGTTGCATTTCAATAGCAACCACTCATACGCCTCTCCTGAGCACACATAGGTGTTCAGAACATGTTAAAATTTATGATAAACTGAAGCATATTCCAGCAGGTCAGCTCCGTGCAGGATGCGGCATTTCAAATGGTGTGCTGCCAGCAACTTAGACCCAAAAAAATAATGCACGTTTCGTACAGAATGAAGTATACGCTTCTTTCTCAGCCTCTTTCAATGCAATTAATTAAACAGAGATTAGGATGATGTGGGATTCGTACATTTAGCTATTTTACCTCAGTACTATACAACTACTTTGACTTTACCTCAAAGCCTGTCAAACTTCCTTTCCTTTGCTAAATTAGCTCGTGAATTCTCCACTTGCTCACATGCCCAACACCTCTACCTCTGGCAGACGTGGAAAAAACCTGCCCCAAATGCCATCATTGTTTTCTTTATCATCGCATGTCCGAAATGTTCCCAGGTGATAACCCTGGTGCACCTCATCGCTGCAACGGGCCAAAGGTCTTCTTGATGTGCTGCAAACTGGCACTTGGGAGGGGACTTCATCAACAGGCAGAGTAGAGAAAGCTAAATCCCAGTCCCGAAGACATTTTAGGACCTCCGTGGTATCAAAAGGGATCATTTTTCTTGCAATTTTGAATTTGAAAATCCTGAGGCATGATTCATGTGGTCTGGGAGCTGGCAGGGCTTACGGTGCATTCTCCAGATTCACCAGGAGCCTGCAATCTGCTGTGCACTCAGTGTAGGGCAGTTAGATCATCAAACTAAATGAAATCTTGCTTGGGAAAGTCGGGGGCGTCTTGCCCCCCCGGTTTGACTCTGTCTGCATTTCAAATCAGTTTTTTCTCGCTGGATCAATCACAGATTTCTGTCATTTTGTCATATTGTGCTTCCACAATAAAAGAGAATTAGTTCTAGTTAATTAACCCACAAATCTGTAATCTCTAGTTTATGAAGGAAAAATACAGAAGCGGTAAAATCTCGTGTCCTGCTGTTGGAGCCAACTGGTCCGTGATGCTGCGAAGTTCTGCAAAATTGACTCCGAAAGGCGTCATTCAGAAATTCTTTTTCATCTTCATCTCATTCCGCTTGAATTTCTTCATTTAATTGTTCAAATCATTGGCTGCGCTTGGGTTCTTACACTTTTGGTTTCCCGTGTGTATAATGCTATCCACGTCTCTTTGCAGATGGCCAGATTAGGTGAAAGAAAATGAATTATGCTTATTTCTGGGCTTTAGGTGTTTTTTCATGTGTACTGCCCTATGCAAAACAAGGAATGTGATTCTTTAATGTTTTCTTTAGATCCTAACTCTAATCCAGCCTCCCCAGCTCCACCGGAGTTACATGCGAGCATAGTTTTCTTCGCTGTACAATTTTTCTACATCGTTGAAGGTAAAGGGTCTTGCTAAAGGGTAGAAAGCTCTAGATCAACATCTCTTCTTCTAGGTTGCAAACATCATTCCTTCTTTCTGTCCGTTCAGTTCTCTGCCTCCCTCTTGGTGTTAGGAGTAATTGCGGTGCTGAGATTTTCTGTTGGCTGAGTTTCTGTGACCGTCAGAAATTGATTTCAAGGGCCACCACACAGCTCCTTGAAGAAGACAACTTTCACTCACTGCTGGTCCTGCCTGGATTCAGGACAACAACTCTAAGGCAAAATACTTGACTGCGGATACCAAGAGTTTTAAAGTCCTCAAGCAAGCTTGCATTTCAAAGGAAGAGCTGCTAAATTCAACGTACATAATTGACATATAATTTGAAATAATCGCTTTACAGGAGTGTCTGCGTAGAATTTGACCTATATGTTCCTTAGAATTGGTGACCATGTGGAGGAAGGAGAGAGCTTGACCCAGCTTGACATTCAGATCCCAGAGGAAGGTTGCATGACTAACATTAAGCAAACAGCCATTTAATTTCAGTCTGGGAATTGCATCATGAAATCACAGGCTGACAACCATGGAACCCAATACGGGCATTTCTTGGAGCCATTTACTGGTGCTCATCCACCTGAATTAAGAAAAAAGAGTGAACGACTTTCTTTTGGAAAGCAACTGTAAATGTATCTCCCTTTAACCACTTCGCTTTGTTAAGAGCACCTCGTCTGCAGTTGAAGAGGATTTCAGGTGTACCTTTCACTCACACTGTTGCCAGGTGGTGTGAAATTTGCTTTTTCAAAATACCTCTACATAAAATTATCCCAATCCCACAAACCACTCCATATTATTTCATTGATGCTCCGCTGGCAGAGAGGCCTCTAAGGTTTTAGACACTTCAATGGAGGCAGGTGCCTTTTTTGTCCTCCAGCCTTCCCTGAAAATCTAGTGATGCTGTGGGATTTCCCCAGTCCTCGGAGGAATTCCCCTCTTGGGGGAAGATACAGGTCAGGGTGGCAGTGGGGGGATTTATTTGCATCTTCCCGGGGCAGAGGACTGTGTCTCCAGCGCATCCTTCTCCTGCATCCCCGTGCCACCTGGTGCTGAGCCCTCGCTCCCCGGCTGCATCCCCGGGCCACTCTGTCCTCTCCATTTTCCCATTCCTGGCGTGGTGACAGCAGGTAGATCACGCATGAAGGGAGGAGGTGCAGCAGCACAGTGCTGCTTACAAAACAGGCAATTAATCCAGTGACACCAGTTTCCTGGGTACCAAACTCCCAGGGGAGCGCATGAGGTCGGTGCCTAAGGGCAGCAGCATCCTCGGGTACCGCGCTGGGGTTCTGCTGTTTCCACAGCACCGCCTGTTGCCCTACGTTGTAGCGTGGCGTATTCTTGGGAAAGAATACAAAAAGCTTTATGGAAAGGACTGGGTTTTATATCAACTGTTGCAATCTGTCTTTCGTATGTGTGGAATGTCCTGACTTCTGTACGCAGCAGAAATGGCTGTTGGGTTCGTCACTTCGGTTGTAGGACGTAAGTGTGCTATTTTGGGTGATTCACCAGGCTGCATCGCTGTGCCCGTTGGTGCGTTTGGTGAAGGCATAACACATTCCGTCAGCATCGTATTGGGAGAGAGCAGAAAAGGAGCAAAATGTTGCTACTCTGATGTATTTTTTAAAACTCTGCTTCTTAAATGGTGAGCAGAGCGTGCTGAGGGCTGCTGGATATTGGTCTCTGCGCTCCTGCTCCCTTAAACAACAGGTTCACAGAGATTTGGATTTTCCCTTGCAAAGAGGATGGGTAAAATCAGGAGGGGGAGTCAGCTCTGCTGTCTGATGGAGAGAGCATGGGCAAAGTGTTTTCCTCAAGTGCTGGGGCCACCACCAGCTGTGGAGATCCAAGGTACTGCTGGGTCGCCCAAAAACAAGCCCGGAGGGAGGGAGGGAGGGAAGAAGCTTGAGCTGCTGTAATCACAGGTAGGAGTGGAAATGCCTGGAAATGATCCATCAGCGAGCGATGGGCCACTCCTTGGAAATGCCGGGAATAACTCCTGCACCCTCCTGGCGAATGCGTGCTAACGTGGCCTTGCACGGTACTTTCCTTTTCAGCCTAGCTAATAGTCTCAGCAACACATTTAGATAGATATTTATATAAAAATCTCTTTTTATGTTTCTTTTCCAAGCCAGCACGCATGGATTTACTCGTGAGTAATGGATGAGTCGGCAGGGTATAATGCTCATTAGTCACGGGGAGCACGCAGGGAGGTACTTGGAGCCGTGGCGAGGGCCGGGTGTATCCCAAATTCATCCTGTCCCCAAACGCTGGGCATCGCTGCCTGGAGCTGCTGCAGTGCTGATGCTGCAGGAGCTGGGATGAGGAATTCAGCTCATTTGTCCCCGTTTTTTAGCTCACTTCAAGGTAAACTAAGCCTCTGCCGTGTCGTAGAGCGCAAGCCAACGAGAAAGTCTAATTTCTGCATCTTCTGCCTTCTCCTGCTGTTTGTGGAAGGGAGGTAACAAGTGACGTTGGATAGCCACAAACTCTCTTTTAAAGGAGGATTACATTACCTACAAAGAATGTAGGCAAGCCAGATTCAATGGTGTAACTTTCTGAAGAAAAAGACTAGCAGCCGGCGCTAATGAGAGTATCTGGTCATTCACAAATGGATTAATCTTCTTTTCCCTCGGTCGAATGTTTCTGTTTAAAGGACCTGCTAGAAAGAGAGCAATATAATGAAGTGTCTGGGTGGTAAAAAGTATTTTTAGAGCTCTAGGTTTGCTTCCCGTTCTTTAGCCAATGTATAGAGCAAAGAAAAGGCTCCCGTAGCATGGGAAGCCAGGAGCAGAGGTGGGGAATTAGGATCTGGGCCCTAAAGCCTGAAAAACCCAGCCTGCAAAGTCTTATGCTGTGGGTTGGGTGGAAAACAAGAGCCATAATTGAAGCAGAGAGACTGAATTTAGGAACAGAGCAGAACAAATTAATGTGTGGTCCTGGAGGGTGATTATTCCTGCTCCTGTGCCTGAGAACGCCCGGGCTCATCCCGTATCACAGAGATGCGCAGCGGAGGGACGTGAAGGATTAGCTTCTCCTTCTGTTCAGAATACAGTCTAGACCAACCCTAGCCAGACCAGAAAGACAACATGGCATGGAAATCAAAACACAGGCTCCTATTTCGTTAATGGTACACAGGATACAGTGGGGCCAGCGTGAGGTTTTTTGCTTGTGGTCGAGAATTTTAACTTTCTTTTTTCTGAACGCGCTCTAACGTAAGACACGTTGGGGGTGAGGGTTTCAAATGAAACAGGATTCTGTGCATGCAGAAGTTGCATGTTTGCAAATACAGTGATGTGAATTTAAACCCCTTGTGGTTTACCATGGAAAATACAGACATGGTGTTTTTCACCTGAACTTCGCTACACACGGACTGGAGGCAGAGTAGACCGTGTAGCTCGAGCAGTGAAGAATTTCAGACGTGAAACTAAAATTAACTTCCTCGGTGTGCGCATAGCCAAATACAGATAAACACACACACACGCACGCTGCTGTAGGGTGGTTTCCTCGTACCATTTTTCTTTGCAGAGCGGCTAGGTTGGTAGCGAGCAGCAGCCTTTGGCCACCTTGGAGCCGTGGGTGAGCGGAGCTCTGACCCCCCCAGCCGTGGAGCGAGGGTTTTGCATGGCAGGAGCTCGCTGCAGCGGTGGGAGGGAGCCAACACTCATGGAGATCACCTTAGCCGTATTCTGTACAAACCTGAACAGACATTTAGCCTCTACGAATCTTTATAGGCAAGTTCAAGCTTTTGTAAGTATTTAATTCGTGCTTTCCCAGAAATCAGGCATAAAAATCTTCCTTGCTTTTGCTCATACAAGACCTATACACTGCAACATCCCACGTAGATGACTGTATCTTCCCAGCTTGGATGTGGCAGGGAAAAGGCAGGGTATGGCCCTTTCGGGGGCGAGGAGGACCGGGAAGAGTTACTTGTGCACAGGGCTCACCTAGGCTGAATCTGCTCTGCTGCCAAACACGCTGAAGATGAAGATCCAGGGAGTAAAACCCAAAAATACATGGAGGGTCAGGAGTCCATTCGTGTCTTGTCCCTTAGCAGCACAGTTACAGCTGCTGCCTGTTTTCCAGTGACTTGCGCCTGCGAAAGGAAAGGCAAAATGTGAGTCGCAGTGGTGGTATTATTTGTTTGTTACTCAAAAAAATAAGGGGGAAGAGTATGGTTGACCAGATCTACAATGCATCATCTGAAATGGAGAGATTCCACTTTGGGACTAGGGAAAAAAAAAAGTTATCTCCCACTATAGACTCTGTGCAAAGGGCGCTTGGATGTATTTACCATTATGCATTAATGGGGTGGGTGAGAGGGTTGCCTTCCACATTCATAATTGCTTTTACTTTTGATTCCTCCTGCAGTGTTGAAGGTTTACAGTCTGTAACATAACATGTTCAGTCAGCCTGCCCTGGAGGAAACAGGTTTCATGTGTAGTTTCTCACTCTCATTTACTCCTTGTATCCTTCATTGGTGCAGAGACCCACAATGAGCTGAACACAGAACATCAGCCGCAACTGGGAGAACAAAGACACGGTCATTTTTCACATGGCAACAATTCTGTGAGGATTTTGCTTGAATGTACAATTTAGCAAAAAAAAAAAAAAAAGAAATCTGGTTTTGGATTAGGATAAGACTTGTTAGGGTTAAGGTTTGGGCTGGTAGAGACCTATGAACTAAACGACCACAAGCTACAGCTGGAAGTGAGCCTGGGGACCAGGACAGAGCCCTGACCTGCACGGGGGTTAGGGCTGCTAGGAGACACTGGGTAGGAGGGGAAAATCTTAGGATTAAGATTTGGCTGAGAAAAGCCATGAGACAGTGTAACTGCTCCTGAATTCCCACGGTACGCTATTTAGTTGGCGCTTTCCCTCTGAGCTTTACCTACTACCTTGAGCCTTGATCGTCAGTGCCGTGCTGGCCATGGTTGGCAGCGTGGCCCAGGGACACTCAGCAGTTCTCGGATCGCTCCGGTGACCTCCTCTGCAGTGCAATCTCAGTGGTTTCTCCTGGTTCAAGCCCTAGTCCTACACTCGGTGTCAGCCCAGCCCTAGGAATGTCTCCCCATTCCCAAACTAAATATACTCTGAGATTAATAATGGCTCCAGATGTGGTGGCACATTCAGAGTCCACCATATAATCTGCTGGACTCAAACTCTAACCTTGACCTCAACCTCAACCCTTTCGCTGCTCCAGTGACTCCTGGTGACCCCAGATTTCAAAGGAGTCACAGATTCACTCAACGTGAGCTTTCAATTTTGGTGCTGTCTCCCCCAAATCCCTTTATTATCCTAGCCCATCAGTTTCTTCTGATAAAACTGTCATTCTGGTCCTTCCCAAACTCAGGGAGCCATCACCAGTCCCAGAAGAAAATGGTCTCAAAGAGCTCCATGTCCTCTCCCCTTACTTTGCTCATCAGCCTCCACTGAACCTTCTCATGACCCTACTTCATCTGTTCATCCTGGATTATAACCCTAACGCCTACTCCAACCTCAACACCATCGCTTTCCCCTTCTCAAATACTAACCCTAACCAAAACTCTCACCCGAGCCATAAAGATGCAAGCTGTGTCCAACCTGCCTTAAAACGGGATCCAGATGGGGCTGCTAGAATGCTTTTTTTTGGTAGAAACCGCACTAAGATCTAGGGTCCCATGATTTGGGGCTGGGGTTGGGGCTGGGGTTAATATCGTTCTCCAAATTAAGTTTAGGGTTTAGTTTAGGCTCATATTTCACAGGAGCCTTGAGCCAGGAAAAAATGGGAGAGTGCTGATGATGTGGCATGCCTCCGGTCGTGGGTGCTGCTTTCCCGAGCGAGTGGGTCGGGGAGCGTCCTGTCCCAGATTTCCCTGCCTGCTGTCACGCGGATAAAATAAAAATTGGTACCGTAGGTGCATGGTCTGACAAAAGTCTTCCTTGGAAAAAAACAGGCTTCAAGGAAGAGTATCTGATGGTGTCACTGTGAGATGACTGGGCTAGAACAGTTTCCCTAATTAACCTCCTGTAAATAAGGTGCTTTGATGGACTGCAGCTCAGCAGTGGCGCAAAGAGCTATTTCTGAGGAAATTCTTCTGAATTCCAGAAGAGGTAGAGATGCTTTGACTGCGAAGGTACTGAATCCAATAATAGTTCTAAAGTTCGCAAATAAGTCTTTGATCTCTTCTGTTTCATGACTCCACATCGCTTTTGAAAGACAGCTGAATCTTCAACCCCCACAGAAAAATTCAGCTTTTTGTTTTGTTTTGTTTTTTAATCCTGCTTACAACAAACGCAGGCAGGTGGCATGACCTGGTGGTGCGATGAGTGCAAGGGAATGACCTTCCCTTCCTTGCAGCTCGGTGGCAAATGCTCCACAAATAGGAATGGAATGGAATGGAATGGAATGGAATGGAATGGAATGGAATGGAATGGAATGGAATGGAAAGGAAATAGAATAGAATGGAAATAGAATAGAATAGAATAGAATAGAATAGAATAGAATAGAATAGAATAGAATAGAATAGAATAGAATAGAATAGAATAGAATAGAATAGAATAGAATAGAATAGAATAGAATAGAATAGAATAGAATAGAATAGAATAGAATAGAATAGAATAGAATAGAATAGAATAGAATAGAATAGAATAGAATAGAATAGAATAGAATAGAATAGAATAGAATAGAATAGAATAGAATAGAATAGAATAGAATAGAATAGAATAGAATAGAATAGAATAGAATAGAATAGAATAGAATAGAATAGAATAGAATAGAATAGAATAGAATAGAATAGAATAGAATAGAATAGAATAGAATAGAATAGAATAGAATAGAATAGAATAGAATAGAATAGAATAGAATAGAATAGAATAGAATAGAATAGAATAGAATAGAATAGAATAGAATAGAATAGAATAGAATAGAATAGAATAGAATAGAATAGAATAGAATAGAATAGAATAGAATAGAATAGAATAGAATAGAATAGAATAGAATAGAATAGAATAGAATAGAATAGAATAGAATAGAATAGAATAGAATAGAATAGAATAGAATAGAATAGAATAGAATAGAATAGAATAGAATAGAATAGAATAGAATATTTCAGTTGGAAGAAGTATGACAGCTACTCCTGGTTTACCTATAAAAAGAGGGCTTGGGATTTATGTAATCAACGGTTCAAAAACTATCAAAAGAGAAGTTCCAGGCTGTTTGCATGCTTGCTAGCAGCTGAACGCAGAGAAACTCGAGGCCAAAGTTCACCCCAAACTGCACGCCGCCCCCACCAAAGCTGCGTGAGGATACACTACGCCAGTTCCAAACCTGTGTTGGGTGACAGTCACCCGGCGGCACGGGGGAGGCCGGCCATCTGCGCGCCTCTCCCGGGAGGTGCACACGTCTGTGAGCCCATCCTTTCTGATTCGATGGCTCGCATGGGAAAGGAGGAGGCTCGTGTTCGAAGCCAGCCCCACCGTGCCCGTGGCCACGGGAGGATGAAGCCGCGTCCCCAGAAGTTAGTTCAGAGGAGCAGTCACAGGTTTTTCCATTGATTTCCATTCAGACTTCCAAAGGTACTTTGTCTTTTCTCTGCGTTTTATAAAGCGCCGCATACACCTACTTTCGGCTATAAATAAAAAATAATCATGTGCATTTAACACTTATTAAAATTCTTTTTAAATTTATGTGCAAACGAGGAGCAGCCACAGGCTCCTGGCAGGTTGCCTATAAAGCCCTTTGTTCTGCGAAGATTGTACACCACTGATGAGGCAGATAAATTTGTCTTCAGTGCCATGGTCTTGTCTTTGCTCTGAATCTTTTTTATAACTACTGGAAGGTGTAGGTTGAGAAATGCTGGTTTGATTAGCTGGGCTTGTGGTTGGTCCCTTTTCATGCCAAAATCATTTAAGTGTTCCAGACATGGCATACACCCATGGAATCTACAAATATATCTCTCCCCAGTGCGTCATAATTCCTGGGGTAGTAAGTGATGAATCATCAGGATCTAATGTGAAGATAAGCTAATTAGCGTTAATCAGAGCTCCTGCCCGAGGTGGGAAAATGCTAGGTGAGCAGTCTGTTGGCTGCCACCTGAGTTATTTAATTATTTTATTTTCATTTCTTTCGATTTTACAAATCGGGCTCTTCAAAGTTCCCCAGGCTGGTAGACTGGTAGTCTTCAGTGCCATGCAAAATTTAACAACCTTTTCGTGTCCCTCAGTCTCCATCCTGCCCTGATCTCACCCATCGTCTCGCTTCTCGGCATGGCCTGGAAGTCCACCGATCGTGGCTGGGTCCCGTTGTGGCGTGGGATGGCTGCTGGACTTAAAAGCTTCTCCCTGCAAGAAATCTGCCTGCAGCCCCCTGCCATTAAAATGGTTAAGTGACTATCTCCAGAATTTAAGTTACTCTTAACTTATTGCGATGTCGTGGAAGAGAGAGGTCCCGGCACGTGTAGTAAGTGGTGATGAGAAGTATTTCCTTCATGTAGAGTAGCTGTGGTATCAGGCTGTGTTCCCTTCTCTCTGCTCTGGGGACTAACTTTCTGTAGAAATTTTTAAAATGTATATTACAGCGTTTTTCTTCTAGTAACGTACCTTCTAGCAAAAAATCCCAAGCAACAGGGACGACTGTAAATATTTCCTTACGTGTCCTGCCTGGGTGCCGGCTGTCTTACCCCGGTCGGGGCAGGGGTGTTGCAATTGGCGTTCGAGTCTGCGGTGCAGAAGCATGAGGAATTCAGTCTCAGCAAAAAGACGCCATCGAACACCACCCTCTGTGACTGCTGGCCTGTTTGGAGGACTATTTATGACAAATTCCTTTACCTATTGGCATCTGCAGGGTGCCACCAGATTTTGAAATGCATTGGCTTTGGTGATGTGTCTCCTCCTCTGTGTTCCCTGCACACCTCGGCTTTGGTAGCAGGAATCGTGGTGCAAAGGGCATCGGGATTCAGACTCAGCCATTAGCATAAAGATAATTAGCTCTCAGCGAGACCCAAACCCTATGAGGAAAGTTTTTTAAAGATGCTTGGGCACCCGACGCGCAGCGTGGCACCGCAGGGAAGCTGTGCCCGTCCCGCTGCCCCGGCAGCACACGGTACCGTCCCGGTCCACCCGGCACGGCACAGCCTTGCCCCATTGGGAACAGCTCGTGGGCTCCTTGGGCGCTCCGGCCCGTTGGGAAGCAATGCCCAGCACAGCGGGGTTGCTGCAGCCTCGCTGGGAGATAAGGGACCCCCGGAGCAAGAAAAAGGAAAACGTTTTCTAGTCTGAGGGCTCAGGAGCCCTACAAAACCCAAGTCCGTGTGGTCCTTTGCCACCGCCCTGTTCCCAACACGCGTCTTTGCCACCCAGAGGCAGAACTGAGGTTATCTTTCCTTGAAACTGCTGGAGATCTGCCGCTGGAAATGCCTTTCTTTGCTCTGGATTTTGCCATGTAACTTATAATTACACCGACTCTTCCATTACGGTGAAACCCGCCCCTTCCTTTTTTAACCGTGGCACATGGGCTTTTTAAAGAAACCACTGAGAAGTTTCAGAGCAGCGCTGTGCTCCGTGGATGGCTGGGGTGGGTCAGTGAGTTTTACGTCTCGAGCGTGTTCAGATACAGCAAAATTCTTTTTCACGTAAATACCGTTCCATAGCTCTGCACCGAGCTGGGGAGAAAAAAAGAAAGAAAAAAAAAAAAAAAACAACAAACCCAAAAGTGCAGAAGGGCATAGCTCCTTCTCTTAACTACAGCGAATAAAAGCGCCCGGGCTGGCTGAGAAGGTTTGGAACCACCAGCAGATGTCATTGCAGCCAGCGCAGCCTGGGACACGTTGGGTGAGAGCAGAGGCACTGCAGGTGTTCAGATAATACCCAATGGAAGAGGAAAATAAAAAAATAAATCACGTAATCTCTGATTGCCAGGCAGCTCATTCTTAGATCACTGGTAGCTAGTTTATAGTAGATAGAGTAGATATGAGGGATTAAATTCCGCACTACAATTTGTTTTCTGCTGAATAATTATGATTTATTAGTCCCAAGCGCAAATTATAGTAATTTAAAATATTATTACTTTTTTAAAAAAGGAACACGCAAGTGGATTGCGTTTAATGGGGATAGTTGGGTCCTGATAACCTAACGAGCCCAAGGATTAACGAGGAGGGCTGGTGGGGTGCTCCCCCTCCACTTCGCAGTAACGTCGGGCGTAGTGCCCGGGGACCGATGGGGCAAGCGCGCCGGTGCCCAGCAGCCTGTTCGGGGATGCAGGGCACCTTTTCCTCCCTCCTCGCCGGGAGCTCGTGGGATGTTCCCAGATCACGCTCTATGCCCGATGCTCCGGTGCTCCCTCCCACGCTGGCCCCTCCAAGGCGAGTGGGGGGCTCGGGGCCAGCGGCACGCGGGGCCGTGGGCTGCGCCGGGAGCTGGGGTGGTGATTAGAGGAATGACGCAGTGCTGGTACATCTTATCTGGGCTTCCCTCCTTTGTTTTCTCCGCCGGGTCTCCAGGACCTGGTAGTTGGTGCCCATCCCCATGTGACAGTTGTGTCGGTGTCGGTGAAGCCTCAGCAGTAATTTGGTCCCGTGGCCAAATCACCCGCCAGCTGCACCATCCCCAGAGCCTGGCCAAATCTGGCTGTGCCCAGCGCCGTCATCCAAAAACTGCCCGGGCAATGGTGTGCCATCCTTTCCCGTGCGGCGCTGCCGGGATACAGCCATCGAGACCTCGTCTTTGTGTCGCCTCCTGGTACGGGGTTGAGTTTAATGTTGTACTGGAGTTGTGCTGCCTTGTCCGTAAGCACCAGGTGATTTATTGCCATTTTCTCACCGGTTCAAAATAATTTCATGCTTGCTTGGTGCCGGCACCCTACAGCTACACTGTGTGCAGCAGCTCGGGGATGGCTAAGGGGGGCAGATCGCAGTTGCACCGGCTGGACCTTTTCTGTTAACACGGAAAACGCGGTCCCCAGTGCGCAGTCGGACTGCGATGCTGCAGACCTGTGGAAACGAGCCCACCAAACGGTTCAGCTGAGCATCTCCGCGCCGGCGCCGCGTCTTCTGCAGCGCCCGGATTGCAGGGTGTAAGACCTCTGGGCACAAAACCGCTGCCTGCAAACTGGAAATGAGCTGCAGCTCCTGGGATGGAGGGACGGCGTGCGTGTACGTGCACGTGTTTGTGCTCTTTCTACCCAATTTCTAATCGTCATAAATTTTTATGCTAATGGCTGTATAGTGCCAGATGATACTCCCGCTGAAATCAGTGGCAAAATTTGCTGTCGTAAAGGCAAAATAAGGAAAAATGCTCAGTAGCTTCTGTTATGGGGACAATCTTTTTAGCAAGGCCTGTGGTGACAGGACAAGGGGTGATGGGTTTAAACTAAAGGAGGGGAGATTTAGGCTGGATAGAAGGAAGAAATGTTTTACACTGAGGGTGGTGAAGCACTGGAAGGGGTTGCCCAGAGAGGTGGTGGAGGCCCCATCCCTGGGAACCTTCCAGGTGAGGTTGGACGGGGCTGTGAGCAACCTGATCTGGTTGAAGATGTCCCTGCTCCCTGCAGGGGGTTGGGCTGGATGGCCTCTACAGGTCCCTTCCCACCCAAAGCGTTCTGTGATTCCATGATTCCATGATTCTATGATTCTGTGTTCCTCGGTAACTTCCCCACTCTTCTCTCTCTGGGGTCAGCAGACAGACAGACAGACAGACAAACACCACCGAGCTGAATGTAAAAGCTTGGTCAGTAAATGGTAGTTGTTATTATTACACTATTGTATAAAAAGTATAGAAATATTTGACACAAAATCTCCTGTTACAAGCAATATTTACTGTTTGTGCGGTGAATATCACAACCAGAAGCAAGTCTGCTGAGCTCGATCTCATTCAGATGCGGGAGATAACAGGTCTCCGCCCTAAAAAAAACACTTTACAGTTGAGAAATGCAATTGCTGTTAAACTCTTGGTCTGAATATAGCCCCGTACGAATACGAAACAGTCACGCAGAGGCAGATAGATGTGAAGATAAGAGAGATCGACTAAAGGCAACGTTCTCCGGGCCGTGCCACCAGCCTCCTCGTAACACAACAAACAAGTATTTATCTTGTGGGAAGCTTCGGGTGACTGGTGGGGCTCTCGCAGGAACCCCGAGCACCGGAGATAACCGGTGATGCAGCACTGCGGCCTTTGCTCAGCGCACAGCCCCTCCGAAACCCGTCGTCTTTCATGTGGTGGGGCTGGGAACCAGGATCGGGGTGGTTCTGCTGCGGAGCCCGAGCCGGGAACGTTGCACGGGGCGCCTGCAGCTGCAGAGCCGGCGCGGGCAGGTGCCTCCTCGTACCGAGGAGCGCGGCCGGGAAGTGAAGCGGGTTTCTGAAATGAGTAAATTCGAGTTGAAGCAGAGGTGCTAAAACATTGCAGAGCTCAACAGACTAAAATTTCCTGCTGTTCTTAAACTCGCAGTTTAAGAGTGATTTTCTTCTTTATATACCGTGCTTCTGCCCCGCACGGCGTTGCAGAGTCGGCTTGGCTGGCAAGCTGAAAGCGCCTTGCGTTGTTTGTGTACATTTACAAACAGAAAAAGCGGTGGCTAAAACACCTGAAATCTTCCAGGCCGGTGAGGTGTAGCGTTCCCCGCTTTGACAGTCTCTCAAAACCTGAAGGAATGCCTGCCAGCGCTGGAGATAGCGGCGTGTCTTTGGCCTTAGGTGAGATAAATCGGTGGAAAAGCTTCCATTGACTTTGGCATGGATCGAATTAGGGAAGCATCCTGTACACGGAAAAATCTTATTCTGTCTAATAAATCTAATATCTCAGTTGTTACTCTCCTGCTAAAAGCTGTTTGGAGATGCGGTGTGGCGTGTCCCTGCAGGGGCCGGTGCAGGGGATGCGGGTGCAGGCTGGGGAGCAGCGACCTGAGCGTACGGGCACGCTGTTCTGCCCGTGGGAGGGTCACCCCCAAACACGTCGGCTGGGGACTTACGGACTCGCCTGTTCTGGGATGGAGTTTCCTTCTCAATCCCAGTGACTGGGTCTTGGCTGCGTTTGGGGATTTATTTCTTCAGAAGGTCCCAGGCTGCTTTATGTCCTGAAATAGCGGGGAGAGCCAGCCAAAAAATTGAAGGGAAGATACTCTATTAGACATGTGTTTTACAAAGAAATTTCTCTCTCTGTGGAGCACCTCAGTTAAAACCAAGAGAGGTGTAAAAAAAGCGTAATCCTTTATAATCTATATGGTTTTTTACCTTTTGCATTCTAAGGAGCTTAGATAATGGCCATAAGATAGATGGGTTTATTTTTTAATTGCAAACTTTGCAGGGAGAAATGTAAACCCTAACCCAATGGAAATAGTGTTTTAATTGGATTTTTCAGCGAATGTACAATCCTCTGGTTATGAAGAGCACTTTTACTTTAAAAAATGAACTACTACTACAGGATTTGATCGTGTAGTAATGTCCTGAAGCGAGGATTTTTTTTTTTGCCCGTGGATCATTGTCCTGATAGCAAGAGAAGGTTTTCATTCCCAGACTTTCGGAAGGCAGATGTGGGACACACGGACTTCCAGCTCAGGCCCTAAATAATACCTAAGCTAAAAAAATTGCACTGTAGGCATGTGGAGGTTGGGCGCATGTAGGTGTGGTAGATATATTTTTTTAGTATAATTGATGTTCTGTGTAACCTCAGTTTCATCATTTGGCGGCCACTGCTGTCGATTATTGTAATAGAACAGAGGACTTTGCAAAGTTAAAGTTAAGTTAAAAAAAAAAAAAGTCTGTGTTACAAAATGACCTACAGTTAAATAGCTGATCCCTGGTAGTGGGTTAAATTAGTTAATTATCTGGTTAGGAAAAAATCTGTGCCAGAAGCTTGATATACTGATGGTACCCTGGATTATCATCTCTTCTTCCTTCTGCTTGAATTTGTTTTCTTCTTCTTTTCACCTAAATGGGTGTAAATGCTGCGGCAGTTGGGGTGAATCAGCTTGTATTTCATGGCAGCAGCTGGCACAGAATAGGACCCCAATCAGTGAGCTCAGCAAACGCCTCCGTGGAAACCCCGAGGTTTTTTTTCTCGTGTCAAAGAGGGCTGAAGCCCCCACGCTCTCCCGAAGTGAACCCCAGGAGGAGCTAAGAAACCCCCCTCCACTTCCCAGGAAATCCCCCCAAAATGAACTGCCTAAAGGAAAACAGTCACCTGCCTTGGGGACACTTCTGGTGGCACCGGCGTCCTGCGCGGTGGCATCGCTGGGGTCTCACGGTGCGGGCAGGTCCGGCGCGGGCAGGTCCGGCGCGGGCAGAGGCAGACCTTGCACAGACCTGTGCACCAGCGATGCACGGGGACGCAGCTGCCTGCTTGCCCTTCAGCAGCCCTGATCCCTGCCCAGCGTGGGACCGCCTCTACGCACACCCTTCTGTTTGCTCAGTTCTGCTTTGTTTAACATTTCTGGAAAACCTTTTTCATGGAGTTCTGTGTCGCAGCTGACCGCGGGGCAGGGCGAGCTCCCAGGGCGAGCCGCTTGGGAAAACAAGTCTGACCTCAGCCAGAAAAGTTGGTATTTTAACATTTTTCCCCTTCGCCACCTGCACGAAATCGTGATATCTCACGTTTGTGGCGATGGGAACGGACACGTGCCGCCAGCCGCCGCGCTCAGGCTGCTCTCCCCAGTCGAGGTTGGGCCACCGGGACCCTCTTCGTGGCCGGCCAGCATGGTTCACGTTGAGCGGCACAGTCCAGCAAAAGATTGCTATTGCAATCTCATCAGAGCATGGAAATAAAAAGAAAGATTCAGGATGAGCATGGCTTGTATGTAGGTCTTCTGCCTCCCGGGAAGGCGAGTGCATCGACCAGGAGGTGGCTCAAAACTCTGTCCTAGACCTAAACTTCTCCCAACAAAACTTTGGTGAAGATGCACCCTACGAAGAGCTGTGGTTTCCATGACTTGTTTTTTCTGACAAAAATAAATAATGTTGCTTAAAATTCCTGACCCCATGCGGTCCTGGGATAGGTGGCCAGCTCCCGTAGTAAGAGCTAGATCATTAAAACTGTGCTAAGATTTCAGGCCTTGGGGTTTGTGCCCGTTGCTTCTTGTATTCCCCTGAACCCCAAACTCAAAGCAAAACCAAGTTGAAAGAGCAAAGTTGCATCAATTATTTTTCTCATCCAAACCATGTGAAATTGTGCCTTTCTCATTTTTTCAACGTGAAGCCTTTGATCAGTCCTGCCTTGTGAACTTTTGATCAGCCTGGGTTAAAATGAAATCCAAGACCGGGCACATTTTGTGTGGTCTCTGGTTTCGAAGTGAAAATTTTTCACGTCTGTACTAACCGTGTTATTCCTGGGCTGTTATCCACAGTCGCTCTCATAAAGCCTCATAAAAAACTCACTGGAGCTCTTGGAAGAAATAAGCTGAGAAGCCAACCTAGCTGTAGCAGGATTCGTTTATTATTTCTTACTTAGCATAAAGCATAAAGTTTGCTCTCTTTCATTACCAGTCCAAGTTATAATCCCCGTTACGGCACCTCCTCGCACTGTATTTAGAAAATGAGACCCTCAGCCATGGTCTGAAGTTTGGAAACCAGCTCTCTAAAGGCTGTTTTCCATCCAGAGACCCACAGATGAAAATAATCTCATGACCATCCACTCCCGTAGTAAAATCTTATGCAATTAAATCTATGAATCTCAACACCTGAAAAACAGGATTAGATGACACATGACAAGAGCTGAGTTAAAATATGTATGACTTAATACCAGCACGGTAGGTAATCTTTAGCATCACGAGCGTAGAGAAGATGAAATCGAGGCACGGGGTGGGGATGGCACAGCGCTGGAGTTTCCTCGTTTATTCCCACCCCTTACCTTGAGTCCCATCCTGAAAAACGAGCCCAATAAGTGTTGCTAAATAGGTTATTTTGACAATACTGGAAAAAAAAAACGTAGTAAAGGATCTGAAAAGATCGCTGTATGGAGTCGGGCATTGCTGTGGTACTTGGTGCATCCCATCTCTCTTGGCTTGCTGTCTCGTTACCTAGTTCGTCGTGGGGAATTAGGAAATTTAGGCAGCAGAGCTGCGTGTTCCCCTTCAGTCTGAATCCAGCTCACGTGCCAGGATCAGAGCACTCGGTCCTAAATCTGGCGGCTCTCGGCCGGGAGGCTCGGGGAGCCTTCGCCCCGTGCCGCTGGTGGCTGCGGCCACGGCAGCTCCTCACCGCTGTGCGCAGGGATTAGCTGGCAAGCCTTTAAACTGCTCCGGGTTCTACATCTCATTGGAGGGAACATTTAAGGAACTTCGAGAAGTCAAGTGGCAGGACAAGATTAATTAGGATTCCTTTCTAATCCTAATTACAATGATATTTGCTTCCCACGATAGGAGGCGTTCATTATCACATGTATAAGTTTGTTTCTTTAGTCTGTCTGCTTCCATCCCCCCACCACAAAAAGGTTAAATAATATTTAATACATTTTTACAGTCGTTAAAAAAAAATCAACTCTTTTTAATCTGGTAAAAGCATCAGATGGTTCAATTCCCTATTAATTTCCCTTGCTCTCTAATTATATGCAAATCCACTGAGCCCAGGTCTTAGTGCAGCCATTCGCATTAAGAGATCAGAGAAAGATTCAAAATGGGAAAGCAGAGTTTGACGTATCATCAGGGGCTCGTACGAATTCGGCTGGAAGATAAATTCCACATTTTAATTAAAATGTTTATTCCGCTCTGCACAATAACGCTTGCTTGCTTTCAGAGGAAAAAAGGGGTCTTAAGCATTAAAGGACCTAATTCTTCCTATCGAGAAAATTAGGATTTCTCCCAGGCAGACACAGGGTATCATCCAGGATTAGCGGCTGTAGCATTCTTTGTAAACATGTCACCCTTGAAAGTGAGCAACAAGGAAAGCTGCTATCGCCTTACAGCTGCAGGGTGTCAATAAAGCATCCCCTCGGCTCCGGAGGGGATTATCTTCCCCCCGCCTCCTCCAGAGAGCCATTTATCATGGAAACTGGGAAATAAGTGTGAGCGCAGATTAGGATAACGTGGGGGCAGCTCTGGGCTGGGCAGCGGGCAGCTCTGCCCTCTCCTGCCTGAGGTCCCTGATGGGTTTTGGGGAGCCCGGTGGGGAGGGATGCCCCTCGCTCCAGCCCTCGCCCCTTGGGCTTCACAGCTGCTTGGAAAAATTAATGCTACGGTGGGAGTGACATCCCGAGCCGCAGCCGGCCATCCCCATGCCGTCCGGCAGCGCTCCTGCCCGGCAGCAGCGCTGCGGAAAGGTCTGGGAGAGACCCTGGAGAAGACCCGGATCAGCCGCAGTTCGTTCATTCGTGGCCGTCCGTGTTGGAAATGCGCTTGACATCCATATAAATATCAAAGGGTTTCACCGTAGGAGGGAAATGCGTACCCAAGAACGGCGATAGCTGTTACAAATTATCATCCCCGGTTGTTTCGTCTTATCTGTTAATTAGCCCGTAGCATGTGCTTGGGCACGGCCGCCTCCGACATGTTAAAATATCTTCTCTTGGTGTCGTCTGATGCTGTGCGAGTGCACGGCCTCGGCGGTCGTATGCCCCGGGAGAAAGCTCTCTCTGAACAAGTCAGCAGCATTACGGTATCATTATTATTGTTATTATTATTATTACTGTTATTTTTTCACAGCACAGTCACCGAGTCGGGGATTTACTTTCAGACGGGGTGGGACCCTTTTGATTTGTTGTCTTTTTTTTCAAGCAGTGACGTTCTCGCGTGGTGAGATCCCCCCTGAAGTTGGGCTTTGAGACTGGGAGGTTGAAAAGAAAGAGAGTAGGGTAGGGTGGAGTAGGGTAGAGTAGGGTAGAGTAGGGTAGAGTAGAGTAGAGTAGAATAAAATAGAATAGAATAGAATAGAATAGAATAGAATAAAATTAAATTAAATTAAATTAAATTAAATTAAATTAAATACAACACAACAGTAAGTGTAGTGCCTGCCAGGAGAGGCTGGCAGCCACCCCATCCCAAGTCTAGAGACAGGGACAAAAGTCCTGTGATGCATCTCCTGTGCAGGTCCCTGGGTGACAATGGTGACACCAGCAGGACGGTGTCACCCACGGTGTCTGGGCACCCCGGCACCGCTGCGGCACAAAGGGGCAGGTTTCACCCCCTCTGATGTTCGGAGAATCGAAACGCCTTAAATCACATCAGAGTTTTTTTGGGGTTTGTGTTTTGTTAACTCCCCTGCGCTCTTTCAAGTGCATGGGCTGGTTTTGTTTTTGTTTTAAATGGAAAGAAAAAGCCCAGCTGAGCAGCCGGGAGCCCTCTCCTGATGCCGAGGGAATGTGTAAGCAAACATTTGCCTCCAGAAAACTGTGCAGCACTGACACCTGGAGGGTTCCTGTTGGGCTGGTTCGCCGGCAGATGCACCCAGAAATCTCACGGGATTTTCCATCCGCTGCTGCAGCGCGTCCTCGGCGGGGAGGGATGCGACAACCCGGCCTCAAAGCCACCTCGGCTCAGAACCGGGACCCAGCTAGGGCTGGGGTTTGCAAATAGTTTCTCAAAAGTGGTGAAAATCCCCCGAGCCGCTGGTGTCTGAGACCAGGACACGGCTCATGCAGTGCAAACCCTCTGCGTTTCACCGAGCCTTTGCAGCCGGAGGTTCGGCCGGTCCCGAGGAAGGGTGCCCCACGGAGGGCAATGCCTCTGGTGCTTTTGGAGATGGTGTCTCGAGCCTCACCGAAGGGCAAGCCTTGGCTCTGTGTCATACTTGTATTTTGCTTTCCTCCCTTGCCCTCTTGGACATTTTCCTGATTAATTCTGGGTATCAGACCGACCGCTCATCTTTGAGAAGCAGAGCGAAATAAAGGAGGTCAGATATTATCAGCCTCCGCGGGTCAAGTAAGTGCCTTCTCATTTGAAGCCTCAAGTGTTACCGGTAACTCCAGGGTTTGCAGCTTTTGATTCAAATTCGCAGAACCACGTAGCGCAAAGGGGCCGGAGATTTTTTTTTTCTCTGTAGCCCAAAACACGAGAGGGGCAATAACAAGAGATGGATGTTGCAGAACAGGGGGAGCGATGCAGCCCCGCCATTATATTACCCCGGCATTTGGGAGAAAATAGCTGGGGTTTGGTGTTGCAGTGCAGCCCCTGGGTTATATTGCCCCGGCATTTGTTTCCGTGAAGCCAAATGTCACCATCACCCTTTGTGGGACCTGGGGGGGGGGGTTCTGTCCCCTCCCGAGCAGATTCACCGCTGTGAAGCTGCTTTTAGCATCACAGCAGCAGCGTTGCCCGAGCAAGGCAGGGGCTTTCTGGAGTGAGGTGGCTCTTCTGCTGCATGTGACTGTAAACATTGGGCGGTGATGCCAAAAGTTCATTTTTCAGGGGGTTTCTCTTCTCTAGTATGGGGTGTACTGGCCTCCGTGCTTGCCCCCTGTCACCGTAAGAGAGCAGCCTCTGGGAGGGACTTTTGATCTTTATTTTTCCATGCCTTTTTTTTTTTTTTTTTTCCCACAAAGAACCACCTACATCTTTCTCTTAGAAGATAAATACTTGAGAAGTGAAACAGCTCTTCCTGTGCCCGTAAACGGTGAAAAGCTCAGCTATTTCCCCTGCAGAGTTTAACTTAAAAATAATAACCATCTTTGCTTAAAAACAGAAACCAGCAGCGGCACAGAAGGTCGCTGAGAACTTTTAAAAGGTTTTGAAGTTCTTTCCCTGTATTTGTCCCCATCGTGTCTGGAGCTTGGCCACCTCTCTGAGTGCTGGGGCACAGGAGGTGTTCAGTGCTGGGGAACTTGTCCCTGATACCCGCTCCCAGTCCCCTAACGCCGCTGTGATGCACATCCCTGTCGCAGGGGAGGCTCAGCATCACGGGAGCTGAGTTTTGCCGCTAAGGCGAGCGCATCCCCCTCGATGTGCAAAAAAGAGCGGGGCTGCTCAGGTGCCTTATTACCATTTTCACAGCAGAGCTGGATTTTAAAGAAGCTGAAAGAAATCAGAGGGAAAGGGAAAAGCTGCGGGAATAACGCTCCATCAACCACAACATTGCAGGGGTAAAACCTGAACGAGGACAATATTTGCCTGTATGTGCGATGTATATCTTAAACCGATCAGCTCCTTGCTGCAATTCACATGCAGAATTAATGCAAGAATTAATAGCTGCATATTATTACTTGTCCTTTTGTTTGACTGCTGCTCGCAAGCCCAGCTGGGCCGGCCAGAGCTGGGGTGCGCAGGGCAGCGGTGCTCTTCTGGTCATGGGAGATGTGGCCTCCTGGGCCCTGGAGGAACCCTCGGTGGTGCTGAGGGTCAGGGCCAGATCCAGCCCTTGGTGGTGCTGAGGGTCAGGGCCAGATCCAACCCTCGGTGGTGCTGAGGGTCAGGGCCGGATCCAGCCCTTGGTGGTGCTGCGGGTCAGGGCCGGATCCAGCCCTTGGTGGTACTGAGGGTAAGGGCCGGATCCAGCCCTCGGGGGTGCTGAGGGTCAGGGCCGGATCCAGCCCTCGGTGATGCTGAGGGTCAGGGCCGGGTCCAGCCCTCGGTGGTGCTGAGGGTCAGGGCCGGATCCAGCCCTTGGTGGTACTGAGGGTAAGGGCCGGATCCAGCCCTCGGTGGTGCTGAGGGTCAGGGCCGGATCCAGCCCTTGGTGGTGCTGAGGGTAAGGGCCGGATCCAGCCCTTGGTGGTGCTGAGGGTCAAGGCCGGATCCAGCCCTCAGTGATGCTGAGGGTCAGGGCCGGGTCCAGCCCTCGGTGGTGCTGAGGGTCAGGGCCGGATCCAGCCCTCCATGCTGCAGCCGCACGGGGTGACCCGGGCCCGGGCAGGGGCCAGGGAGGTGCTGCTGCTGCTAAAATTCGGCTTTGCTGGAGGGGTGCACGGCTGGGCGAGGGCAGCGCCTGCACGTGGGTTGCTTTAACTTTCCCTGTTTCCTTTCTGCCGCGGCGGCGGGCTGGGGCGATGTGACTGCAGCAAAAGTGAGAATGAGAGAAAAAAGCGTGCTGAGACGAGAAATGAGTCGACGCTGCCTTCGCCCGCGGGCTGCCGAGGGCTCGGGCCCCGAAAGCGGTCTGCAGTGGGTATTTGGGGTGATCTTTTATCGCAGCATCTCCTGGTGCAACACCACGGGGAAACGAGGGGTGAAAGTGTCTGCTGACATGGCCTGGGGCCCCGAGCTGGGAGATGTTATCAGCACTCGGAGGTACCCTGAAACTGTGCGGGGCTGGGTTTGAGTCACGGGCGCCGGGTCCCCGAGCACCCCGAATGACAGCGTTGCCCTGCGAGCCCTCCCAGGAGCAGATCCGATGCTGCGGGATGTACCCAATAATGTCGCTAATAATACGTCCCAAATAATTTGCTAATTTGGTTTGATTGCTGGATAAAGAGCACAAGGCGCAGCCCCCCCGGTCATGGGTGCCTTCTGCAGCAGCAGTGCGTGCTCGGTGCAGCCTGACCTTATACCTTTCTTTCTGTGGCACGATGAGTAATTTTGCAGTGAAAAGGAATTAATTCCTCATTGAATCAGCAACAGCAAAACTTTGTAGGTTTTGTTTTTCATAGCTGGCGCGTCGACTCATCTTGCCCTCTCTGAGAAGTGACGTCGAAGCAAACACATTTGGGGCAACTGGGGGCCAGACTGCAGTTTGCAGCACGTGTGTTGCACCCAGGGCTTTCACCCCGAGACACCCGAGCAGGGCAGAGGAGCACAGAGACGTGCTCGGCGCTCACCCATCCATCTGCCGGCTCTGAGCCCCGGGGGCTGCTCCCAGCAGCTGGACCCACGGCACAGCCGGTGGCACGGGGCTCTCGGGCTGCTGAAACCCCCTCTGCCTTGGCGGTGACGGCCGCCGGCGTGGCACAACCGCCATCCTGAGCTGCCGTCCCTCAGCCAGGCCCCTCGCCCTGCAACAGCCGTCGCCAGGCTGGCCCACGGCTTTTTCGTTTCGCTATTTTTGGGGCCGGCGATGTGGGAAAATTTGAAAGTGACGTGACTAATCTCGCCTCACCGCGGCTCGGCTCCCCGGCGAGGCTGGAAACCACAGCGCTCTCCCCGGCCGCTGGCTCGTGCACCAGGGCGCTTCGTGCCGCCGTGCCGCAGGGGATGGATCCTACACCCCCCGGGGTGCTTCCAGCCTCCCCTGCCCCGGGGGGCTGCCACCAGGGCCAGCACGGCCCGGGTGATGGGGGCACCCGGCTCTGGGCATCACAGAGCGGGGTTGTGGGGCTTTCCTCTCCCTGCAAACTCCTCCGCATCCGTGGAGGGGCTGCCAGGAGGGCCAGTGGCTCCCGTGGTGCTGGGCTTTCCAGCGGGCTGGTCCCTGCTTTGCTTGCTTTTGGGCTGACCACAGGGATTTCGGCTGTCCAGGGTGTTGGCTGGTGCTTTTGCACCAGTGGAATGTGTTCGGTGCCTGGGAGCTGAGGTTCGTGCAAGGCAGGCAGCACCCCATTACCCTTCATGGGGAGCGCAGCACCCTGTGGAGTCATGTCCCCAAAGGTGCTGGGCCCCAGCCACCCTGGTGCTGTGCACAGTCCTGACAGTCTGTCCCTGTTCCCTGGCCTGCAGGGTCCCCATGTGCACGGGATCCCCTGTGTGCCCAGGGTCCCCTGTGTGCATGGTGTCCCCTGTGGGCATGGTGTCCCCTGTGGGCATGGGGTCCCCTGTGGGCATGGGGTCCCCCATGTTGATGGGATCCTCTGTGTGCGAGGAGTCTCCTACGTGCATGGGGTCCCCTGTGTGCATGGGGTCCCCTATGGGCATGGGGTCCCCCGTGTGCATGGGGTCCCCTGTGGGCACGGGGTCCCCCATGTTGATGGGATCCTCTGTGTGCGAGGAGTCTCCTATGTGCATGGGGTCCCCCGTGTGCATGGGGTCCCCCATGTGCAGGGCATCCCGAATGCACATGGGATCCCCTGCATTTATGGGCCCCACAATGCTTGCAGCCTCCCACATGTTTCAGGTCCCTTACGTGTGTCAAGTCCCCTATGCCTGTGGGGTCGCCTATGTGATCCCCTGTGCATTCGGGGTCCCCATCAGCTGGGAGCCCCCCGCCTCTCTGACGCTGACTCTGCCGAAGTTGCTCTCAGCTGGAGCCCGAATGCCGGAGCCGCTTTCCCACGATGAAGCCCCAGCTGGCTCATCTGCAAACGCACCATCTCTCATTTCAGAATAGCTGTTAAAACATCTTGTGAAAAACCATACAGAAGTGGCATAGCAGGATTAAGATGTCCAGAAATCCTGCGGAAGAAATTTGAGTGGAGTTTTCCCCGCTCGGAGTGGGGAGCCGGGTGATGCTGTGAGTGATACCCGGGGTTTGCGGGAAGGGGATGCGGCACATTCAGGATCAGCTGACGGCGCAGTGCGTCTCCCAGGGGCTTAGGGCTGACTTTTATAAAGTGAGAGCAAAGTCTTAAATGCGTTCTGTGATTTCAAACATATGGGAAATCTGTAAAACACGAGTTTCTTTCCTACAAAACAGCGTCATTTATATGACTGTGCCTTAAAAACAAACTATAAAAAAAGCCAGCTTTTCACTTAGGTTGTTTCTGTTCAAAATCTGGGGAAAACATAAAAACTCTTGAAACGTAGGCATCAAAAGGGATGATTCCTAGGAAGGATGCTTTGTGCCTGTGTGCAGCAGGGCAGATGGAGATCAGCTGTGTAAGATGAGCTCCTGTATTCGACTGGTGGAATCTGAATTGTGCCAGACAGGTTTACTCCTCTCCTTTAATGTATTAAACAACTCGCCATGGTGCAGGACGGGTACACAGCCCCAACCGCCCCGTGCGAGGACCGCTCCTGGGTGCTTGGTGCGACCATCATGAAATTTAACAAAGCGTTTTTCACTAAATTGGGCACCGCGTGTTGGAAGGGGCAGTAGAATTAAACTGCTTTATTTTAGTTATGAATTGTCTTCTACCAGCAAATTTAGTTGAAAAATTCCCATCTGTAGAAGCAGCGGTGCAGCCCCGTGCCGGTGGGATGCCGGGATCCCCCGTAGCCACCCAGGCAGCTCGGTGTGACCACTGCTGCTTTTCATAGCTGCTCTCAATTATAGCAAGAAATAGTTTTCACAGGTTACAAAACATTCACTTTTTTTTTTTTTCTAAATTTCTTTCTTTTCCTAAACGGCTGCAAGCAGAAAAAATTCTTCACAGTTTTTTTCTAATAGTTTCACAGAGCTAAAAACCCGAAGAGTCTTGCAGTTCATGGAAATGTTTTGGTTTGATCATTTCACTTAAATTTTGGCTTTTGACCTTCTGTGCTACGTTTTGCTAAGATCAGCTTTAAAGTTTAAAAAGAAAAAAAAAGTCTGTCAAGCCAGCAAAGTAAAACTACTCATTTTTAGCATGTAACGACTGAATAGATCAGTCTTAAAAAAATGAGTCAAAATACTTGCTAACACAAGGTGCTTTCCAGAAAATTGATTACAATCTCTCACCGTTTTCTAATGAAAAACCCACATTTTGCTTAAAAAAAAATGGTTTATAGTTCTGATCAACCAGCACCGTGCTGGCAGGCTTGGATAACCCCACGGCTGCCCGCGGCCGGAGCACGCTGCGGGCCTCGCTGGGCGCAAAGGCGAAGAATGCTGTGCCTCATCAGGCGCCTCGGAGCCGAACAACGTTGCGGCTCTGGTCGTGGGGGTGATCCTCGTGCGAAAGACCTGTTGGGTTTGTGTGTGCTCAGCGAAAGGAGAGTTTTCTAGCCAGCCTCGAGCTTCCGTCGCAATCAGACACCCATGCGTGAGCGGTGAGGTCTTCTAATTTTGCCTTGCCAACAATTAGTCTTTCTTAATAAGTAATGCGACTGCGTTTTCTTTTTGTTCATCTGATTACCTCTAGTTATTAACGTCACTTCTTGGCTTCAAAGTGGGAGCTCCTTCCCTCACAGTCTTTTTTTTTTTTTTAAACTATTTTCAGCAGGTCGATGGGGGCTGGTTAATGCCGGTAGGGTGATGTGCTGCGGGGTCGGTGCGTGCCCCAGCGTAGAGCGGCACCGGCTGCCGGCACGAGGCACGCGGGGACCCGAGCAGGCACCTCTCGCCGGGGAGGTGGGCACTCAGGAGAGTTGCAATTTAGCAAATTTGAGAAGGAAAAAGGCCCTCTAGTCTTGCAAAACCCCTTCTGCTGCTCCGTCCCCTCTGGAAATACCATTCTGGTGTTGCTGTAAATGCGCCTCTTCATTTCTGTAGCGAGGTCGCGGCTGCACAGCTCATTCCCCTACCTGCCCTCAAAGGGCTGTGCTGGGAGAGGCGAGACAAAGCTGTCCTCAGAGCCCTTTCGTGTCCCACCGCGGCTGCCAAAGGATGGGAGGTGGCTTGGGATGACTTGGGGTTGGGGCTGTGAGGCTGGGCACCAGCTGCGTTATTTTGGGTGGGTGGGTAGCCAGCAGCTCCGTCACCGCCGCTCTGAGCTGTATCGAAGCACGGCTTTGGGCAGGAGACGCAATAAGATGCTTCACCAAACCACAGCGCATCGCCCCGATGCCCCGACCAGCACCGCCCCACATCCTCCCAGGGGACCTGCTGAGAGGACACCAAACCAACCGCCCTCGTGTTAAATCAGTCCGCTCGGCAGAAAACATTTACATCAGGTTAATTTTATGGCGTAAGACGATGTCAGCTGATAAGTTCAGGCTTTGAAAGCCTCTTCAAGGTTCATGTGCTGCAGCTGATTTGCAGGAACTAAATCTAGACCCTGTAAAAAAGAGGAATCGATACCATTTCTCTGGTGTATAGATTTCTATAAATGAGGTATGATTTCACAGCGAGGACGCATGCGGCAGCCACAGTGCATCTGGTGAAGACCAGGAGCTGCGGACATGGCCATGGACTGTGACCATTAGCAGCTGCGGTGTTTAAACTGGGGATCAACACTGACGGAGTCTTCTCTGTTTCTCCAGATCTTTGTGCAACGTTTTCTTCTTCCCTTGGTTGCTTCAATTTGGGAGACGGGTTCCCGTAACGAACTCCCGAATGGGGGAAGCGGGAGGGGGATGAATAGCCTCTTGCAGAACTTTTTGTCTTGCCTCCCTCCTGAGCATCCTTCCCCACCAGCTTTTTATGACTTCAAAGAGTAGGAGCAAAGTTTTTGAGCGAGGCAAGTGCAAATGTAGAAGGGACACGGGGAAGGCCAGCTCTTCTTACTGGTCCAACATCTTGTTTCCCATCTGAACTGGTGGAAAATCTGAGTAACTGAGCCGCAACCTATTGGACCACCAAGCTACCACGTTCTGCTTCGACGGGGAAGAAGGGCAGCCCTTGCCTTTGCTGTAACCCCACATGCTCTGTGCTTTTCACTGTTGAGGCATCCTGTGGATCAGCATCAGGACCGTTCAGCTGCCTTTGTAGTGGTCTGCGTCTTTTGCTCCGAAATCTGGTAACAGTCGTCAGGCGGCGAGGCTGGCTGGTGGATGGTGCCGTGCTTCGGATCAGGCACGGCGCGAATGGGAAGGAAAGATCTGCCCCACTTTGAACGGCAGAAACGCTTACGTTGAGGTTTTCAAAACAGCTCAGCATCGAGCTCATTCTGCTCCGGTGTCATGTTAAAATGTACACGTAGAACTGCATATCCCTAATTTAGGCTTTCTGGCTCTTAAATAAGCTAAACCGTAGCTAATTTTAGAAATATCACTGAAAAGCTATTCTTCATCTCATTCCATGGGCAAGAATAGTAAAAGCTCAGAGCTCCAAACATGTGTTTAACCGAGCAGGAGCCAGCCCAGCGCCGCTCTCGATGGGAAAACCACATAGCCCATGGCCCTGCTGTAGGACAGGAACGCCTGTACCACACCAGTTTGTGCTGGGGAGGGGGGGTTACATTCCCAGTATCCCACTGTACGCAGTAAATCTACACCTGGTAAGCATCAGGAATGAGGGTTTTCATTCATTCTTAAATGCAAACCTGCGTGCCTCTTGGGTTTTATTTGCATGAGCAAACCTTTGTGGGAAAGACAGATGTAAAGCAGCATCTCCGTCAGCCTGTTTTCCTTTCCGCTCCATGGGTTTCCTCCTCAGAGCAGCCAAACACAGGACTTGCCCAGGGCTCTCGGGCTGCTGTGCAGGCAGCTCGGAGCGGCAGGGAGAGGTCCAGGACAGGTCCTCCAGAGCCATCGGCTCCGGCTGCACCACCTCCACCAAAGCCGACTGGCATTTCGTGCTCACTCTGCCTGAGCAAAATCATTACCAAAGTGAAAGGCACCAGTGAATCAAGTCCAGAGGTCGTAAATGACTTGTCAGAAGTCACACAGCAAATCATCTGTAGATGTCCTGGTGGGACACAAGAGGTCTGGCTAGCAACACCCGGCTCCTAGCCCCTGGAGAGCTGTCTTACCAGCTCCATTCTCATTTTCTCCCCGTTTTGGGGTGCTGTCAGTCCTGTTTCTCTTTCTGGATTTATCTGGGACAAATCCTAACATTCCACCACCAAGGCGAAGTCAGTTTGGGTTTAAAGGCAACCATGGGCGAAACCAGGCATGTAGGGAGCAGCTTGAGACGCTCGAGGCGAGGAGGCTGGTGGTAGACAGCAGCGTGTGCGTGTGTGTGTTTTCCTTACAGCTCTTTTGAACAGGTTCCCCTCTCTCTGCTCCAACACGCAGAAGTACTCCCCGTTGTGTTCACAAAAAAAGCGCCTTTTACAAAGATGCTGGGCTCCGACGGCCTCGCCGTGCGCAACCGGGAGGAGCTGCAAGAGGAAATTGGATTTTTCTTTTTTACATTTTTTCCTGGGTTTGTTGCATCCCCGGCGCTGCCTCAGCTCCCTCCGGTCCTTCTCCCAGCGCTGGAGCTCGGACCCAGGGGAATTTCAGCCCGAGGGCTGGCTGGTGACCACGTCAAGGTTTCAAAGGCATTGCCCTCAGCATGGCTCTCCCTGCTCGAGAGCCCCGGTTAGGAAAGCCCAAGCGTAGCTTTCACGGTGAATGTGCAGGATGTGAAAGTCCAGATTTAGACCCTGTGGTAGCACGAGGCAGAAAACAAGAGCAGTGCATTGGGTAACATGCTTGTAGCATTCATCCTGGAATAAAAGATACTGGAAATGAATGAAAAAAAATTCTGAATTTTGAAAACTTCATGTTGATTTGAGCTGTTTTCAACCTACCCATGCAATTGTCTCCAGCTGTTGTCGCTGCTCGGGTTTTGGATTTTTCTTGCAGGATGCTGTAGTGTTTATTTAAGTAGGCGAGGGCTTTTTCTGCCTTGCCCTTGAGAGATACGGGGGACTTTTAGTAATTCCCAGCCTCGCTTGCAATGACAGGACTGCAAAGGGCACCAGCCCTCCTTGCTCACGGAGCTCGACGACTTCTGAGCCCTCTCCCTCCTTGTGTCTTGCAGTCCAACAAAGTTCCCGTCGTGCAGCCGTCCCACGGAGTCCACCCGCTCACCCCACTCATCCCTTACAGCAACGACCATTTCAGCCACGGCTCCCACTCGCCCCACTTGCCCGCCGACATCAACCAGAAACAAGGTAATGGCACCGCTGGGGACCTGCGTGGTGGGAGGGGGACGGTGCTGGAGACCACTGAGGTCAAGGCTGTCGCCTTCCTGGTCCCAAATCGATGGGAAAAGTCAAGAGCTTTGGTCAACTGGGGCGTTGCTTAGCAGTAGGAGTTTATTTAGCTTATTGGCAACGCTTTGTTATCCTGGTCAAGAGGAGTTTGATATCAAAAGTGCCAACCCTGCTGAGCAAGTGTGCTCAATTCTCTGTGCAAGCTGTCCTGTAGCTTGAGAGCAGACCAGAGCCTGCGAGATGATGCATAAGAGTCAACCAGAAAATGGAAAGTAATCTTTCCTTTGACTCATACCCAAACTGTTGTCAGGTTGTCATTTTGAGAAAATAAATGCTTGAAACAGGAAATATTTTGACTAAATAGGATCGGTGTCTGATAGCTAGCTGGATTGTTATATGTATGTGTCCGTAGCCACACGTTATGTGGTTGTCACACGGTTTGGCTCTTTGGGTTCCTGTGTGAGTCCAGGACACGTCAATTAGCTCGTGAGGCTACGGAGGAAAGTACAGTAGGTAGAGGTTAAACCCTGAACTGTAAAATATAGGTATGTGCACAGGAATTCACACCAGCCCATCATTCTTCGTGGGTTACTGGCAAGCTGAGTGTAAAATCAAACTTTTCTCAACCTTACGTTAGTGCAAGAGAATCTTCCAACGTCTGTTCAGATTACCCAGGCTTTTGCAGAAACCTGGCCTTGATTTCATGTGAAAGCAAGCAAATTCACAGTTTTGTGTCAGACTACACTCAGGAAGGGATTCAGGGTCCATCAGAGCCCAGAAATCAGTGCGAAAACGGAGGCACAAAACCAACTGTTGTGATTTGGGCAAAGGCCTCCACCCAAGAGTGATCCAAACTGTCCCGGAGACATCGGCTTCGCCGAGTTAACATCATTGCTGAAACGATGGGGTATCGAGGGTGCTCTTGGCTGGAGGACGTGCTGAATTATCCCTGGTCTGAACCCGGAGGCCACGTTCTGGACTCATCAGGGATGCTGATGGGGAGGATTTAGGTCCAGTGTAAGAGATACCCAGGCACACCCTGTTTTTTTTCCAGCCAGCACATTGCTTGTCAGCCACCAGAGCATAATACACTCAGCAGCAAAATATGAAGAGCTAACAAAATAAACCTATTAAAATCCCAGCTAATGGCAGATTTCCGAATCTCAAGAGGAAGCGTGCAGATTTCTAAGTCTCCCGGGAAGGCGACCCGACACACCTTCCTTCACGCTGCCTTTGCAGATGCCTTGCAGGGACTCACTGTTACCCTGGAAAGCCTTAAGCAATACGGGAGCAGCTCACCCAAGGGATGAGCCGGTTATATCCCTCCGTGGAGGCTATGATCAGCAGTGGAGTAGTCCCTAAGCGTTCATCTCTGCGGTGGGTCAGTAATTCTGGGAAGCTGTCCTCTGGCTGCACACCCACCTTGCACCCTCAGTGCAGGCACTTTCCAGCCTCCCCTTTCCCATTTAGCCTGTACATTTCCATCGGAGGCAGGGGGAGTCTGTCCATCCCGGAGACGCCCCAGGTCCTATTTATGGAGAGGTTCAGACCATCGTCCTCAGCTGGGACCTGCCTCCGTGGTGCAGCTCTGATCAGCTTTGCACCCCCATCCCTACACTGCTGGGGCGAGGGTTTCCTTCCCCGTTCACTCTGGATGTGTCCCATCTCTATTTTCATCACTCAAATATCACCTAGTCTAAGCGCTTGAGAGTCACCGGCATACTCATTCTCACAGCATCCCTTTAAAGCATTTCACGGTAGCCCAAGGACACGCAGACAAGGAAATACGAGCAGGATCTTCTGAGTCAGTGGCTGGTGCCCCAACCACTGGGCCAGCGAGAATAACTTGTGCTCTGGCTTACGCAACTTGTGTTGTTTGAGGCCCAAATCTCAGGAAATCCTGGCAGCTGCCTAACGCGGATGCTGGTTTTGCTTGACCTTCAGGGGGCTGCTGCGTCCCGCTTGAGCACAGCTGTAGGTAGATCTCATACTGAGTTATATATTCCTTCCAGTTCAGTTACACATTTATTTTTGCTAACTCGTAATAAGGTGCTTGGAATCTGTTGGTGTCATTCCTAATTAATAATTTAGCATCAATACACCTAGGAGAATAATCCGGACTTCTGAGTTTGCAAACTGCTTGCCACTAGTCACCAACTTATTCAACGTATTTATTGCCCAGGACAGCTGCTGGACAATCTCTGTACACGATTTTTTGGCTGAGGCTCGTCGGCAGTCAGCGTTACACGATGCTGCGGCAGAGCTCGGCCCCAGCTCCCCTCCGGTTTGCCAGCCCGGGGGTCAGCCGGGGGCTGCTTTAGCCAGCAGCACCGTGGTTCTCCGAGTCCCACCCGCAGCCCGGGGCTCCGCACGCTGTTTGCAAGTCCAGATAGAAACAGATAGATGCTGTGGCTGTCTGCTCTGGCCATGCCGCCCGTGCCGGCGGCTTTGAAGATCACGCAGGGATTCCCCGTGCGAAGGGTGAATTCCCACCTGGCACCATACCCACCTCCGCCGTTCCTCGGCACCCTCAGAGCCTACGAAATGATTTGAATGGGGACTCAAATTGTTTAAAATCAAGATAGAAGTGATGCCTGCTGGAGCATCCCCACTCATGGGGGGTGCGAGGGATGACTGATGGGATGGAGGTGTAGGAACGGCTTTGACCATCGGTGTGCACCTGAACAGGCTCTCTGGGGAGGGCAGAGGGATGTCCGGAGTCCATCAAATCCTTACCAAAGCAAGTTGCTGCTTGGCCTCAGGGTGGCACGGAGCAGGGATGATGCTTGTGCAGGAGCAAGCTGCCTTCCCCACCCCGTCACACCGGTGTTTGTGATTCTGCAGCGACGTGGACAACCCACCACATCCCCACAGAGAGAACCACAGCAATAAAAAGGGCAGTTACAATATCCTGCCGCTTGCAGACAGCTATTTCACCTATATTCCCTGCTGCCCACAAGTGCCCGTAGGTGGAGCAGCCAGGGGATCGGGAGCGTCCGGGTCAGCCGGGGAGCGCGGTGCTGGGTCCAACTCATCTCCTTCTTCCTTCTCCCAGGAGTGCACCGTCCTTCCCAGACCTCAGACATCCCCGGTTTCTACCCCCTCCCTCCCGGTGGAGTGGGACAGATCACGCCGTCGATGGGATGGTGAGTGTGGAGGGCTCGGCCCCACGCAGCCCCCGGCCCACCGGCCGCTCCGTACGGGGGACGCTTTATTGAACAAACCGCGTGCAGCCGTTCTCCGTAACCTCCACGGTGCTTTCCCCTGGCTTCATCCCTTCTGCGTGCTGTGTGATGAGGAGGAGGATTTAGCCCTGTTTTAGAGATGGGGAGCAGATCCGCGGGAAGGCTGAAGGCTTTGTCCCAGCTGGGGCATCCCTGGAGCAGGGTTACAACCTGCCCGATTCAAAACCGTCTCCTGCCTTATATCTAGCTGCCTGTGTGGATTAGGAAAGGCAGGGAGAGCTTCCTTCCCACCTCTCCTAATCACAAGAAAAGCATCTCTTTTTGAGTGGGAGGTGATTTTCTCCTTCTCGGGGGTTTTCGGCACAGTGTTTTCCCTGAGCGTGCTGCCGGCGTGGCATAATCTAATGGGATGCTCCATCCGCCGGGCCATGGTGCTTCTCAGGGTCTGACACACAGGGAAAAATACATCGTGGCAGAGACCTGCCCCGGTGAACGACCCCGGTACCCGCAGCCTGGCCGTGGCACAGCCGGCTCGGTGGCACCCGCTGCCCCAGGGGGGACAGGAAAGGAGGGACCGTGAGCTGGAGCACTCCCAAAAAAGTCCCCCCCTGCATGAACCAGCCCCAGGGAGCATCCTGCAAAGCGGAGCCCGTTGGGAAACCTGCCCCAGGGACATGAGTTACAAATGCACCGGTATGTGCTCCGTGGTCATTGCCACTGGCTTTTGTCACCGTGATCGTAAGCACACCGAGGAAGCAGGTCTGGCGGGCGGTGCCGTGTGGGCATTGTCACTCTTCAGATTAATTTTTAATCCCGGTCGGTGACGCAGGGACCTTGCAGAGGCTCACGGGGAGGCTGGTGGCTGCAGGCAGCGGGTCAGGGTGGCCGGGACAGGGAGAGAGTGTGGGGAGGGCAATTGCGGGGGCTGGGGGCCAGATCCCCCCCGGTGCCGGCTGATAAAACCCCAGCAAAGCCCAGCAGAGACCTCCAGGTACCAGAACATATTGCAAAATGGGAGAGGCGAAGCATATTAAAACGCAAAGTAGAATGTTAGCTTTTTGTTTTGTTTATGAATTTCGTGTTCCAGATATTTAACCCCAAGGAAACAGAGGCTGAGACTTTTGATACAGAGTTCGGCTTCAAAGAGATTACATTTTGCCTTCTGTGCTAAATCTGCTACTCTTGGGCGATGATTTAACTCCTCGTATGATGTGATTCATCCTCAGGAAAAACAAGTACTGGGGTGACTGTGCTGTAACATGAAAGAAATAGTTGGGGGTGAGGAGGGAGCCCGTTTGCCAAATGCAAGGTCCGGCCTTGGGGTGGGATGCTGTTAAGGGCAGCCCTGGGCGTGCGGCGGGGGAAAAAGTCTGGTTTGCACGAGGTTTTGTCGTTCGGTCGGTGGCAGAGGGAGTTTGCATTGCTGAGAGCTGCTCCCGTACCTGCGGGTTTGGCACCCTCAAGCAACCTCGTCAGACACGTTCATTAGTGAGTAATAGAGCAGATACGGTAAAGCAACAAACGGCCCGACGGAGCGGAGAGCAGCACCTCGAAGTGCGTGTGTCTGACAGCCTTTGCTCGTCCGTTTGCCTGCCCAAATTTTATGAAAAGAGCCCCAAAACCTCTCCCGAAGTGCCCAGTCCTCAGCCGAGGCTCAGCACGTCGGTGTGGGTGGGTGCAGAAGCGGCAGCGTTGCCCCCGTGCAGGAGGCAGTGGGCAGCAGGGGCTGCGTGCCAGGGATGCTCGTGCCAGGGATGCTGAGACAGAGTGGCCACACATGGGAAGCAGCTTTTCCTCCGCAAGCCAGCAGGCAGGAGCTGGGCAGAAATGGGCTTTGTTCGCTCCGTGTGCTTCGGGAGGAGGAGCTGCAATCACTCTCTGTAATTAGCTGGGATGACGGTCGGATAAAAGCCTCCCAGAGTCCAGTCGAGTGAGTTTTGCTCACAGGAGCCTGGCAGCAAACATCAGCCGGGAGCCTGCGAGCCGTGTCGCTCACCCGC
Source organism: Balaeniceps rex (assembly GCA_013401315.1). NCBI lineage: Eukaryota > Metazoa > Chordata > Aves > Pelecaniformes > Balaenicipitidae > Balaeniceps > Balaeniceps rex. The sequence continues at coordinate 149,632 of VYZW01034255.1, read as the reverse complement.
TCCCCGGGCCAAGCGGCGGCGGTGCCACGGCAGCCCCTCCACGGCCATCCCGCGCCTTTTTTCCAAGCCGCCCTCCCATTACCGGGTGATACGGGCTGTAACCGTGCATTCCCGACCATCAGGCATTGAGTTTGCAATCGCATTAACTCGCGCGTCAGAATCACTTTGAATGAAGCCGCGAGTGCCCGGCTCCTTTTCCACCCCAATATCTCAGCCTCTGCAGGAACGCATGTCGCTTCTGGATTAGCTCCGAGTGTTTTCTCAGCCCTGGGGCAGCCGCGTTCAACTTCAAAGGTCGTTTCGGTTTCCCGATGCGCGGTAGCACTTGGCTGGTTGTTGGTGTGTTTATACCCGCCGACATCTAAGGGGTGGGAGAGGGCTTCTGCCTGGCAGGGTGTAAACAGAGCCCCGCCGCCTCGGCTGCCTTTCCTACAGACAGATGCTGCAGATTTCGGTCAAGCTGAGACACAGCAGCTCCTGGAGCGGCAGAAACAGAAACCTCCTTCATCCCCAGCGCGCCTCGAGGGCCTGACTGCCGCCGCGCTGTCCTTATTCCTCTTCAGGGCAGAAACTGTCTTCAGCCCTGAAAAATCCCTGGCATCCAGGAGCTCGGTCCTTCGCAGGGCAGCGGGGTGGCACCGCGCTTAATGATAACGGGCTGCTTCTACTTATTAGAGCTGAAAATGGTGCTGGTCTTAGGGCCAGCTCTGTGCAGGCTGGCCGGAGGAGCACGAGCATCTGCACGGGTCTAAGCACCCCGTCGCATCCTTCTCGGGCATCTCGGTTTCCATGCGCAGTTTTAGGCCGGGAGCATCTTTTGGCAGGTTTGCAGAAGCAGCCAAAGTATTTTTGAGCTACCTCCGTACGAAAACGTGGGGGGTTTCCCTTGCTGGGAACAACGAGGAACTTCCTGCATAGTTATTTTATTATCTCAAAAATAATTTCCAGCTCCAGGTCTGGTACCTGCCCCGTCCCCAGTATGAAACAACTTTCAAAAGAAACGTAGGACCGAGCTTTTGGCTTGTTTAAAAATGACGGGCATCCTTAGAAGGATGCGCTGGAGAGACGAGAGCATTTCTGAAGCAGGTACGAGGGCAGAGTAGGTGCTTCCTGTCTGAACGCCGGGAGGTTCCCGTGCTTGGGCATCCTCCCAGTGCATCCCGCGACCGTGCAGCCTCTGGTGCACCGGCAGAGAGAGACTCTGAGCAGGCTTTAGTTTTTTTGGTCAAACCGTGCTCTTTTAAGCGACTTCTTCTGTGCGATAGCAACGTCTCCTAATTTTTCAGCACACCTCCGCACTTTGCGTTTTAACAGGATAAACTCAAAGCTGCAGTGTTACTCGACACGGGGGACGGAGGGGGGGTCAGAGTTGGATCCAACCTTTGCAGGGAGGCCCAGCTTCCCCCAAAATAAAGTCCAAGTCCCGCATTGCCCCTTGAGCCCGGGGGACACCCCGAGCATCCCACCAGGCAGAGCTCCTGCGGCATCGGTGCTCTGAGTCCCCTTAGCCAAGGGTATCTTTAGGAAACACCACGTAGCTGTGGATACTTTATAGACTCTTTCTTCCCGATCCCAGGCAGAGCCAGTCTGTCTATCCGCTCCCGTCATGTGGATTTAGACAGCCGTATTCGTCAGCGCTTTCTGCTGGGGCTTCTTTCTCCAGGTGAGTATGAGCTGTGTGAGACAGGGCAGCAGCTCGGCTGGTCTCGCAGCTTGCAGTTTGTGCGGTAGGAGCTTGCAGCAGACCGCGGCCACCCAGGGACGGCCACGCACCTTCCCCGGGCAGCCGTGGGAAGGGAAGGAGCTTTTAGGCAGTGCCTGGTCCAAAGGGCGGTCAGGGGAACGTCGAGCATCCTGGGAGGATGCGCAACGATGGGGTTTTAATCAGCAGAAGTGAAAACAAAGCCAGAAACCCCTGCCTTCAGCTCAGCATTGGGAAAAGGGGGTGGAATCCATTGCTCAGGATTTTGCTCCTGGTCACTAACCCGAATCCTGAATATATCCCTGCCACCACCACCGCTGAGTTCTGCTCTGCAGAGCGGGATCCGTTTTATTCGGTCTCAGCCTTAAACGCAGGACAGGCAGCGGGCAGCGATTTGCTGTCCTCCCATCGGTACAGTTCAGCCCTCTGAGATGTAAGCGCGGCTCCTGCCTCCCCCGTCCCATCATCGGGCAGCGCGGGGCTGGCACGGCCACGGGCCGGACCCTGCGCACGGGAAGGGGTCGGCAGGAGCCGGCCACGTCGCTGCCCTGCTGACTCCCGTGAGGACCTGGCCCTGCGGCACGACCACCTTAAATATCGAGCAGGTTGAGCCACATAGCACGGCCCCGGACCATTCGTACTGCAAGTTTAGGGTCACCCGGGACCAAATTTTGCCCTCTGTAAATATACCCAGGCCCTAGTGATGTCCCGGTGAGCAAAATACATCCCCTGTGGATGGAAATCACAGAGCCCAGCCCCTCCGGGCATGCTGGTGGGCAAAGCCCCCGTGGCTCCAGCGAGGACGGCAGCGCCGCGGGGATGCCAGCGCACGCTGTGTGTGCTCATGCACCAGCTTTTGCTTCTGCTTCGTGTTGTCCTGAAGAGCCGTTAGTGGAGGATTCTTGCAGGAAAACCACGCAAACCCTTACCCGTGCAAACCTTTACCCGTGCAAACCTTCACCCGTGCAAACCCTTATCCGTGCAAAAACCTCGATCCGTGCAACCCTTGGTCCATGCAAACCTTCTCCCTGCAGCAGAGGCGAGGGAGCGCTGCCAGCCCTCCTTGCTCTCCGAGGCATCGCTTTGCCCAGCCTCGAAGGCGAAGGCCAGAGAGGAGCTAACGGTTCCCCGCGGAGGCCCGGCAGCCTCCCCAAGCCCGGCGCAGGAGCTCCCACTTGCAGGATTTTGGGGCAGATTTTGCAGCGCTGCTGCAGCCGAGAAAGTACACCTGGTCAGATAAGGATCAGACTGTGCTGGTGGATTAAATTAAACAGCTTTTCTTTGCGTGCCAGCATATCTAATGAACAGTTCATCTCCCATGGGCAATTCTGCCATCTCAAGCTGCCGTCATAAAGTGGCAAGCTTGGCAACGCTGACTGCGCTGGCTTTACCCTCTAAAACTTGAGAGAGAGCTAATGAAGCTTGAAAGCTAGCGAGACCTCTCGTGATCTCAGTCCCGTGTTGGTGGAGAGCATTGCTTAGGCAAGGTGCACCTCCTAGAGTTGCAGTTTGGTTCATGTTCAGACTTATGCTATTTCTGTTAAAAGAAAGGTGCGGGGTGGTCCTAATCTCTCCCATCCAAACCCTGGCTTGAGTTTGTTGTTCCTTTCTGCGCTGCTAATAAGATATTGCAACAACAGAGAGCTGAGTAGCTGAAACCGCTGGTTGAAAGCGCCCTTGATCTCGGTCGGGCTGGCTCCCGCCGCGGGCTGGTTTCCTCGCCGCGGTGCGGCACCCGGACCCTTTCCACCCGCGGCTCGGCCGGCCGTGCCCGCTGCCAACGTGGCGGGGGCGACCCAGGGGTGGTGGGCACTGCCCGCCCCGCGCCAGCCCGGCAGCACCCGCGGGTTTGCTTTCCGTGTCCTCCGCTTACCGTCTGCTTCTGCCACGTCAGAGTGCCATCTCGTGAGACGCGCCGCTCCGGCTGCCCGAGCATCCCAAGCGTCCCCGGCGCAGCCCTCCCGGCGCGGCTCATCCGTTCTCTGTTGCAGGTTCACTCACCCGCTGATGCTGGGCTCCGGCATGCACACCACCGGCATCCCGCACCCCGCCATCGTGCCCCACTCTGGCAAGCAAGAGATGGAGCACTATGACCGAAACATGTAAGTTGGAAGCGCCGGCAGGGCTCAACGGCGTTAGCGCCTTAATACCCATTTCATTTATCACTATTAATGCTTGCACGGGGGGGAGGACGGATGAACACCGAGCTCTGCCTGCATCGGGCAACGGCGCACGTCTGAGGTGCAGCTCTCCGGCCCCCCACCCGCTCGTGCCCTCGGGTTGGTTTGGTGTCGAGTCTTCTGCTGAGCTTGGTGCCTCCAAGGCAGCCAGGCTGGAGGGTGGCTCTGATGCTGACAGCTCCTCTTTCGGTCCCACCAAGGAAACCTCAACCAGAACCAAAGAGAGAGAAGGAAGCCAAGAAGCCCACTATCAAGAAGCCCCTGAACGCTTTCATGTTGTATATGAAAGAAATGCGGGCGAAAGTCATTGCCGAATGCACCCTGAAGGAGAGCGCCGCTATCAACCAGATCTTGGGACGGAGGGTAAGAGCACGCAGGGCTCAGCGCCGTCGTCCCAGTGCAGCATCCCCGTCCTTACAGCGGCTCTTAAGCACGTAACGAGCATCTGCTTTCAAACCCGGGTGCTCTTAAACGTGCGGAGTCGGATGTGCCCCGGAGCGGGGTGGCTGCGGTGGGGACGGGCTGGGAGGGCTGATGGCGGGGGGGACGGCGGGGTCACGTCTCACCGCCGCGCTTGTCCTTGCAGTGGCACGCGCTGTCCCGGGAGGAGCAGGCCAAGTACTACGAACTGGCTCGCAAGGAACGGCAGCTCCACATGCAGCTCTACCCCGGCTGGTCTGCCAGAGACAACTACGTAAGTGGCTGCCGCGGCTCGGACCCCTCCCCGTGGCGTGGCCAGGAATGACCCGGGGAGGCTGACAACCCGTGTTTGCCAAACAACCCGCCTGTCCCTGGTAGTGCCGTTCCTGATGGTGCCATAGCTATAGAAATTCATGTTTCAGGCGTATTTTGAACATCCTCGTGGCTCATTGCCACGTGGATGTGGTGTCTATAGCACCAATGTTACAGCTCCCCAGCTACCACAGCCGCTTGTTTGCTTATTGTCCAAGTAAATACAAGCAGAAAGGAACTTTTAAATGATGTGGATGATCTGTGGAAATAGAATTTTATGGAAACCCACTGCTTTGTGCATCTCGGGCAGCAGCTGAGACGTCGGCCCAGTGGGAGCAGAGCATGGGGCAGAGATGCAGGAGGAGAAACGTGGGGTGCGATGGCCGGGGGGGCTGATCGGGCACCCGCAGCCTGCTCAGCTCCGTTCGCTTTGCGGTAGCACCTTGTTCATCAGCTTGAAATCCCGGGGCTGGGTACCGCGGGCTCCGTAGCCCCGACCGTGTGGGGCTGAGCCCAAGGACACGCTGCAGGTTTGGGGGGATTTGCTGAATTGCGGGCTGCCGGCTCTGCTCTGCGGGTTTAAAACTAGCACAGGGTGTCTGCCCAAACCACGCTCACGGGAGCGTAATAATAATGGGAAATAATTGTTAAAAAGGCAAAATAGGAAAGTGTAAGCTGCTTTGTGTGAGTTGTAGTGCAAAGCTCGGTCTCACAGGCTGTTCAGGTCCGATTTCGGACTCTCCATGGGGTTGCATCCCAAGCAGCAGCCCCGTGTATTGCAGGGCATGTAAGCGGCGCTGGCAGGATGACAGTCACCCAGTTTCTCCCTGTCCCTCGGGGACGTTGATCCCACCCTGACCAATCGTTATTTGAGGACCCTGACCAAATCGAGCCCGTTCAAAGTATTCAAATGCAATTTGAGCAAACGCGGACAACAGCACCGCTTGCTCCGTGAGCTCACGAGCTCAGCCCAGCTCTTTGGCCAGCCTGTTTCCCAACCAAGGTTGCTGTTAGGGTTAAAAAAAAACCCTTTCCAGATTGGAAAAAGAAAAAAAAAAAATCCCCCAAACCTGGCAGAGGCTGCTGAGCGGAGCAGCTGAGCCACGCAGCAAATGGGGTGGTTCTCAGCAATAAAAATTAACTAGCACGGAGGGCCCTGAAACATGCTGAGCGTCGGGATCGTGCGTTCCCGTAGCCAGAAGAGCTCTCCCTGTGTACAAGGGGAAGAAGGGAAGCTCCAGCCTTGGTCTTCCTCAGTTTTGGCTGTAGCAAGGTACGTTGCTGCAGCAATCGATGCCAAACCGATCCCCGAGGCGTGAGCAGAGAAAAAAAACTGCGTTTGGTTTTTATAAAGAGATGACTTGACTCTACACCTAAAATAGTGGCTCTTTTTGGAGGGGGCTGCGGTGGACCGGCCCCGCTGGCACGGCCAGGGCTCCCCGCTCCCCGGGGAGAAGCGGTGGCAGCTCCTGGCCTGGCCGGAGGGACAAAGCTGCTTCGTGGCTCATGGTGGTAGGGCCAGCACTTGGGAAGCCTCCGAGCTACTCCATGGAACATTTAAAGGTTACTCTTACAAAAAAAAATTCATTTTCTCTTAGCTATATTAACCACTTCAGCGGCACCGTGTTACACGAGGTCGCATAGGTGTAGCGGTGCCCCAGAAGCATGGGCTACACTCCGGGTCTTTTCTAGTGGCTTTCTCAACTGTTTTGATTTTACAATGCCTAACGAGCTCATTAGAGACCTGAAGCAATGCACATGTAAGCCTTCAGATGTCCGTCCATCCACTCTAGGGCTCTGCCCTTTGATGTAGGGCTCCGTCATTTCCCCCGCAACCCCTTGCTTTCCCCCGGGAGCCGCACAGCGAGCACCCATCCAGCCCACCCTGACCCCAGCCCTCCTTCCAGAAAGCCCAAGCTCCACCGAGGGCGAGAAAACACCCTTAAACAGACCCAAAAAAACCTCCAAAAAGCAAAGGGCAGAGATGATGCAGAGAAAGCAGAGGTTACGGGAAGCCCCCAGCCTGCGTTTCCCTGTGGCAGTACGGATATCCCTGCCTCCTTGCGAGCACAGACCAGGAGCTCAGCATCCATATGCGGCTTTGCAGGATCAGTGCTGGATGCTGCCGCCCTCCGGAGCAGCCCTTAGAGAAACCGGGGCAGCTTGGTGCTGCCCCGGTTTCTCTAAGGGCTGCTCCGAAGGGCGGCAGCATCTGGAGAGCATCAGCATCTGGAGGGCAGCAGCATCGCTGAGAGCAAGACACCATCTTCCTCCAAGACCAAGCGCATCCTCCATGGAAATCTCAATCCCGTAGCATCCTTCATCTTGGTAAGGGTTGCTTCCTTGCTCCAGAAGAGTTTTCCCTCCCTGGCTAGTGGATTCCGAAGGTGCACGTTGGCTCTCGCAGCACCGGCAAGCAGCTGCTTCGGGTCTTGTGGTCGTTGCAAGAGATGCTTTTCTCTCCGGAGCTTGAGCAGGGAGGAGGAAGAGGAGGAGGAGGAGGAATGTAGGTCACTTCTGCAGCACGTGATGCGGATATCGGGCAGGAAATACAGTTGCTCCCACACTGAAGAAAAAGCTTACCGCAGCTCGGAGCTTTCCACCTTCACTCAAACCACAAGAAGTCATATAAAAAGTCACGGGTCAAAGGCAGCCTTGCAAGCTGCCTGCTCCACGCAGGCCAGATTTGCTCCTGCGCCGCTGCGCCCTCGTTAATAAGCTCATTAGGAGATGGGGGAGTTGTTGCGTATTGCGAGTCAGAGAGGCAGTTTGGGGATAAAATTGGGTTTTCTTGTTAGTGAGGGAAGAAAACAGACGAATGAGAGATGGGTCCAGAGCTGCGAAAGCACTGAAATAGAGAGATAAGTATTATTTAAAAATAAATTTCTGGGCTTTTCCTAAAACTTTCTTTCCCATTTGAAATCAGGGATGCTCCCCCTGGTAACAGGTTATGGAGCAATTTCTGTTCAGGCATGAGGCAGCAGATTAAAGCGCTGGAAGTGTTGGAAATAGGGAGGGTGCTAAAATGGGCCAAGAGCTTTTTAGAAACATAAAGAGGGAGGAGGAGTAAGAGTACGCCAGGAGGATCAGCTGTTGATCAGACCGCCTCCATTGCATGCAGTAAATCTCGTTTAATTCTATTACTCTAGTTAAATCTATCAATTAAATTATCAATTAATTAATTAAAGCAATAATGGGTGGGATTCCCAGGCGAGGCACATCAGGGTGGGCCGAGGAGGGCTGGCAGGAGTTGGCAGAGGTGCTGAGCAGCGCAGGCACAGGCGCTGGGTTTATTATAGTTGTTTTGCACCCCCTAACATTTTCTCTTGCGACTTCTTACGCAGCCTGCAGCGTGAATCAGGGTCTCAGCTGTGTTTGCAGCGTGGCCGTGGGCTCGTAAAACAGAGCAGGGGAGCAGCGTGTTGGGAGAAGACGCAGCAGACGCGAGGGGTGGTAGCAGGGACGCGGCCGCCGTCTCCTCTGAGTTTCTGTTGCTGTTTCTGCGGATCTGGTGCAGAGCGGTTTTGGGATGAGTCAAAATGGCTGTGGTGCTGGATCCGGGGGTGCTGGAAATGAGGGGTTATTCCTGAGAAGAGGTACACGCCCAGAACAAATTCGTGCCGTGTAAAAGGCGGCCACCGGCATGCGTGCGAACACAACTTGGGGTGGTTGCTTTGAGAGTTCCTCCTGCGTTTCGTCTCAGGAGCGTTGGAGTGGGCAGTTGGGGAAAGGAAAGGGACGCCCACGTAGATAACCCTGAGCGGATCCCCTTGCAGTGATTCCCGGTTCACCTCTCCCTGGAATGGGCAGAGCCGGCGGCGCCGCGGCCGTTACAGCTGAGGACGTGGCCGCTCGCCCGGCCAGCAGCAGCCTTGCCCAGCGGCCCGATCCAGCCCCGAAAACCCTGCGCAGCACCCTCAGGCTCCTGGGAGCACGGACTAACGGCCTTTCCTTTGATTTCCTAGGGGAAAAAGAAGAGACGAACACGGGAAAAGCAGCAAGATTCCAACTCAGGTAAATGCGTGCGGCTCGGTGGCTGTCCCTTCGTTTCTGTTCGGAGGGGATGATCCAAAGGCAAAGCTGTTGTCGTGTTTTACCATGTTTTCTTTTATTCTCCTGAGCTTAACGAAAGAAATATGCTTTTTTTTTTTTTTTTAAAGACACAGTAAATTAACATTTCTGTGACTTTTTCATAGATATGTTTGAATTAGAACATGGGTAGTTCGTGAAAACTGACAATACTAGATTTTGGCGAGTGTGTAACTTCATATAGTGTAACTTCATATAAATTGTCACTAAACTTCATCTGTTCAAACCATCCAGGGTGAATGTCCCCATCAGCCCTACAGATACCATTCCTTAAAGAAAACTCCTCTCAAACGCATCAATATCGCATGTGGGACTAATTAGGTGCAGTGACAGGATTGAAGATCACCCATGGGACTACCACAAATTTGGTTTTCATTTCAAAGTAACCTAGAGTTCAAGCAAAGTCATACTAAAAGCCAGTACCAGTTGCCTCCCTGCACCACGCTGTTTATTAGAAAAGGCCCTTTTGCCAGATTTCGGCTGGTGACACGCACGTTCCCATCATCCGAGGCTATTCCTGGGCTGGTTTCTGAAGCGTTGCTGACATATGGGGAATAAATAATATCTGTACCGCTAAATATTCATTATAAAACGTCGAGAGACTGTCCTTGCCCTCTACGGCATCACGTATACGTGAAGTTAGACAGCCTGTTTTTTCCAGTATAGACTTACTATAGACTTACAAAGAGCTTTTCCCACTCTCCAGCCTACCAGTTCATTACTGCTCATTGCTCTTATTTACTTTGGGATGGAATTAAGTCACCCAGATGACAGGCTGTCGGCTTTCTAAGCAAAGCGCTAGTTCTCTCTCCCTCCAGAAATGCTCCCCGGGGAGGGTGCCAGGCCAGCCCGTGGCTCTCCTGGCCTTGCACACCCACGCAGAGACCTCTCACCCCTGAGCTGGGGACCCCAAGGTGCACAGCTGGCTGCATCTGGGCGGTTCCGTTCTCCGTGGGAGCGCAGCGCCGGTGTTATCGCTGTGGATTACACCCCCGTGCGACCAGCATCCCGTAGCCTGCATTAATTCACAAAGTTCAGATTATCTCGTTAATTTAACGAATCGCCGTTGGATGACCTCTTTGAATTGTCCGTAAAAAGCAATTCCCTGACTCTGTCCCAGTAATGTTTTCAGTTTAGTTAACACTGTTTATCTCACTCAGTGTCTAGACTGATAAGGGGAATACAAGCTTTTAGCCTTATATGTAGCATGTATATATATGTTTATATATCCCTATATATGTCTTATCTGCGTGATACAAGCAATTTCACCTGTTATGGAGTGAAAACCAACTGCTGGTCGTCCACAGCACGAGACACTGGTGGTGGCTGAAAGAGGGAGCGTGAATCCGGCACAGAAATGTGCTGTTCAAATCCCATTTACAGCGCTAGAGAAAAAAACCATGATGTGCCTGAAAGCAAACAGGGCTTCACCCTAAAGAGTCCCACAATTATATAGGAATACAGCAATATTTTAGGAAAGGCCACGGAGAATGGCTTCTCCATTAAACCTGGAAGGGTAATGGTGGGGGGCAGAGTAGAATAACCCGGGCCTGGGTCTCCTTGGTGCTAACTCTGCTTTCAGCCTGCTTCTGCAACGTTTCCTCCTCTTCTTTTCCGTGCGCAGTCCGAGGTCGCTGGCAGCCCCGCTTGGTCGCTGCTGGAGAGGCAGGGAGCAGGTAAGGATGCGGAGACAGGAGGCAGGCAGCGCCTCTGGGATTTGGCAGCTTTTCCAAACTTAAGAAATTCAGAAAGCTGTGAATTTCCCCCGTAATTGCCCGTATTTCCCAGAGCTGAGGCCATTGCCCAAACCTCCTCCTTCTCCAGCTGCCAGCGGTGATCACTGATATTTGCCTAACGACCACTTTTTTCCAGGAGAGGTGGTGCCGGCACCGGTCTGCTGCAGAAAAAAAGAAATGTAGTCTGTTAGTCTTGTGTTAAAGTGGCTAAAATGATGTTGCCTCTTTTCTTCCTCCTGCTCCTCCTCCTCTTTGTGCCTCTGCCTTGCCCATTCTCCGCCACGCATGCTTCTGTGTTCAGATCCTGCCTCTCCTAAGAAATGCAGAGCTCGCTTTGGCCTCAACCAACAAACGGACTGGTGCGGCCCGTGCAGGTGTGTATCAGCATCTCCTCGCAGCTGGGGTGCTCCTGGGCGAGCGGGTTCGGCTCCGTGCGTGCTCCCGCAGCCGTCCCAGCGCCGGCGAGGGCTGCTCCAGCCCGGCGGGGATGGGGTTTTCTCTGGGCATTGTCAGGAGTTGTTGTCCGAGCTGCAAGGGTCAGGCTGAACCCTGGGTTTTTTACCCCTCCCCGGGCAATGTCGGTGTAATGCTGTTGGTGTTCCTTGGCTGGTGGACTTCCCTGGTGTTAAAAGCTTAGTTCCAGGGTGGAGACCTCCGTGACGGAGCTTTTTTCCCCTCTTAGAGATTTCCCATTGCATAAACAGCACCCTAGGGCCAGCAGCGAGCAGTTAATGTGCTTATTTTTCCTATTTATGCTGGGGCTAACCGTGTATTTTGAGAGCCACTGCTTCTTGGCCCTGAAGCTTTGCAGTACCCACCGTGGGGTGGGAGAGCCTCAAGCGGTGAGACAGTTTGCAGGCACCCAGGGGATGGACGCGGCCAGGCGATAGTAAAGCTCAGTGCATGGACCAAGTGCTACCTGGCTCAGGGGGGCTGCAGGTGCAGCCAGGCAGAAAAAGCTCCTGGGGGGCTTCTGGACCTGGGCATGGAAGCACGGAGAGGCTCCAGCCTGGACAGAGGTCTGTGTTTATGCCAATGCGTTGAGGACTCTAGCAAAAGCTGGAAGTAAAGTATCGCTTAATGTGCTTACTGCAGCTTAAAGTGACTAAAAATCACTTAGCCTACCCAAATCTGAACCCCAGAGCGCAGCCCTGCAGCGTCCCGACGGCGCTTGGCCGCTGACCTTGCTGGCAGCCCGAGCGGCAGCGGTGGGAGCTCGGGTCCCCGTGGTCGAGCCCGGGGCGAGCTCCCCTCCCTGCAGCCGCGTCCTGCGCCTCGGGGTGCTGCGCGCCAGCGAACCTCCCCGCTCCCATTACACACTGGGTGACATCGTCAAGCACCGTGGGTTTTGAACTGATTAAGAATCTGGACAGAGCTCCCTTAATGTCCCCATCAATACTTTACCTTGAATGACCAGAGAGGGATTTTTGCGACCCCCATCGCTTCCACAGCAACGCCACCGCGCCGACAGCCCCGTACCGCAGGGCTGCGGCTCTGCGGCCGTGCCTCCAACCTCGCTCCGCCTTCGTTTGAGCTCTCTTAATCCAGCTTCGCCTCTGCGCTGCTTCCCGATTAACACAGGCTGCTGAAGTGCTCGGAGACCTTAGCATGCTTTTATTTTTTAACCTTTGCCTCTCAAACCCTGGTTAGTCACAGCTCTTCTGCGATTCCCCGTACTAACGCGCTGCTGTCGGCTCACGGGCTCCTGGCGTACGTGCTCTGGTCACCTGCGGAGAGCAACTTCTACCGGAGGATTTCCACTCCACAGGAAAGGTTAACTGGTTAAAACTGGGTATTCCTGCTCTAGAGCATCCACCCTCCTCCTCCTCACCCTGGGCAAACCGCTCCAGGGTGCTGCAGTTCCTAAAGGGAGAGGGATAAATCCCTTCAGCTGTAACAGCCACCCCCCGTAGCCCACTAACTGGTTCATTATCAGCGATCGGTAGTACCAGATCTGCTTTTTCCCCCCCCCGATTATTTTAAATCACATCAATGAATCAAAGGATCGATTTGTACATCTTGAAGAGGTCATTGCAACTCCCCATCCCAATGTCCATGGGAAATACGGCTTCTCCTCGGGCTGGGCTGCCCTGGGCAATTACAGCCCGTGTAAAATAACCTCCGAGTTAAATATTGGGTTCAGCAGGGCTGTCGTGTTTTATATCGCATTAATTGGGTCACCACGGCTAACGAGGACACCGACAGCGGTAATAGCGCTTCTCGTGTTCCCATCCAGTGCGAAGTCATGTTTAATATCGGACTAGTTAATGCATATTCTAACGCTGTCTAGTTTTTCATTAGTAAGATCAAAGTAAGGTGTGTGCCCGCATTAGCAAGGTCTCCATTTGATCCGTTTGCCTCAAATGAGACAGCCGAGGCAGGGAGCCGGGCGGGCGGGAGATGTTCTTTTAGCTGCAAAAAGTCATTAATGCCATCTCCAGCAGAGGAATTGTTCCCTCGCTACTGTTAAGGTGACATCTTGAGAGCTCTTTTGTTTAAAACGATACTGAGATGCTCGAGGACCCGTAGCAGGTGACATGAGGGACCTGTCACACGAAGAGAAGGAAAACCAGCTGAATGTGGAGTACGTAAAGACACCATGAGACAGCGCGAGGGACCGACTCTGGCCAGCCGGGAGGGGTTGAAGTAACTTGGGCGTAGGAGATGACAACTGGAACTCAGGCTAAATAGTCCTGTTTTGGATACTGAACAGCAGAATTGTCAAGGGATGTGGAGAAACCTTGCCCAAATCCCGTTACAGCAAGGCTGGTGTATGACTTTGGGATTTTTGAGACCCCCAAATCATAACATACAAACGGGTGGGGAACCTGAGTATCTTCTCCGGGGGGATGAAGGGAGGCTGGTCCCTGCTCCCCAGGCACTGCTGTCTTCGGGATTTTCCCCGTCCCAGCAGGCTTCTTAGTAGAAAAGTGGGGCTGAGGGAGGAGCGTTGCCACCGATGGGGTGCTTTTCTGTAAAAAAAAAACCCTTTTTGTGAGTAAATCTTCCCCGGCTGATGAGCTCTATTTGTCACGCTCGACGGAAAGGAAGCGTGGAGCTGAGTCTTTCACAGTTGCAGGTTCCTTCAGGTCCTCCTTCTACCCAATCTTGCTCTCCAGTGTCCGTCTCCGGTGCCTTTTGTACCTGTACCTCTGCTTCCTACGGGGGAGATGCCAGCAGACATTTCCTGCCCAGGAAGGCCAGAGGTGGAGGTGTGAAGAGTAGCACTGGCAGGGCTAATTCTTCCTTAGCTCAGTTAGCAGTTGAAAAGGTGCTCTACCTCCGAAGACCAACAAGTCTGAAGGGCTCAGGACCAGTCTGACATCCAAAGCAGGCCCTCAGACAGCCTCGGACCGTGTCTTTCTCCAGCCGGTCCCGGCCGGTCACTTCCCTCTTCCTGAACCTCTGTTGTTGAGCACTTTCAGCTCCGCTGTGTCGCTGCGTCAGGAACGAATGTAAAGGATTTTGAGGTGCAGGGATGGCTGAGGTGAGAGGTTTGTGCTGCAGGAAGAAGAGCGAAGTAGATGATACATGGTGCACAAGTCGAGGAAAGCGCTAGGAAACGGGCCGCAGGCAACCGCACTCGTAAGAGTTTGAGCTGACCTGCGTCGCCTTAGGAGAAAAGCCAAAAATGGCGTGGAGGGCGGCGTCCTGGCAGCGCGTGGCCTGGCGCTCCTGACCACAGCAATGCCCCGCACCGCGTCTGAGCGGGCACAGCCCGGGGCCGGCCGTCTGCCACCTGCCTGCACTGCGGCCCCGTGCCGTGGCGTCAGCCGACCTGCCCCGGAAACCCCACGCGTGTCCCGTGTGCGCTGCGGTGGGCGGCTGGGGGCTTATGCATCGGGGCGGGGGGGGGAGGGACAGACGGGCGTTTTAGTCTTGGATTCAGTGAGAGAGCGTTCGCTCTGGCCAGGCCCGCCCNTGTCCCGTGTGCGCTGCGGTGGGCGGCTGGGGGCTTATGCATCGGGGCGGGGGGGGGATGGACAGACGGACGTTTTAGTCTTGGATTCAGTGAGAGCGCGTTCGCCCCGCTCAGCCCCCCCAGAAGTAGAGAAGCCTGGATGGTGGTGTTAGTGCTGGGCTGAGAAATGACCTCCTTGGTTTGGTTTTTGATGTTGGTTTGGTTTTTATTATTCTTGGTTTGATTTTTGTTACTGCTTTGATTTTTATTACTGGTTTTTGGATTTTGTTATTGCTTTGATTTTTATTGTTGGTTTGATTTTTGTTATTGGTTTGATTTTTATTGGTTTGACATTTATTGTTATTGATTTTTGTTACTGATTTTCATTATCGGTTTGATTTTTATTATTTTTTTATTTGTTGTTTTTTAAATTTTTGTTACTGTTTTGATTTTTATTACTTTTTTAATTTTTATTATTGTTTAGATTTTTATTGTTGGTTTGATTTTTGTTAAATTTTTTTATTATTGTTATTGGTTTGATTTTTGTTACTGTTATTTTGATTTTTATTAGTTTTTACGGCCTCCTCTCTGCATTTTCTGGGTGAAGCCTTTCCCTTTGAATCCCGCTCGCAGAGCAGCGCGGTCATTCAGCAGCAGCGGCAGCGCGCGTTGTGCGCGGCCGCGCAGCCCCCCCNGCAGTTGAGGGCGAGCCCCGGCCGCGGGGAAGGCAGGGGCCGGCCGGGGGCCGCGGTGAACGGGGGCGGGGGGCGCCGCGAACCCCCAGCCGGCTGCGTGCCCCCGGCCTGCGCCGAGCGCTGGTTTACGTGTCGTGCATGACCGTGAACTCGCGCTTTATTCACAGATAACTCTCTTCACTGTTCTTAGGAGGAAAAAGAAGTGCATTCGGTACTTACAAGGAGAAGGACGCTGTGCCAGCCCAGTTTCTTCCGATGGAAGTGCTATAGACTCCCCTCCCTCTCCTCTGGACGCACTCCAATGCATCTCCTCTGCTTTTCCTTCAGACAAGCTTGCAGCCCCCGCTGACTCCGCACACAGCGAACAGCCTGACCCCTTCCCCGTCTCCGCTCACCTCCAAACCGCCGCCTGCTCCTCCAGACTGACCACCAGGTGCTCTTCTGCGCCCGCAGAGTCCCCAGCGTACAGCGTGGCCTCCACGGGGACATAGTCCCGCGCGCCCAGCCGCGTTGGCCGGGACGCCGGGCGCTTCGCTCGCTCTCCCACCTGGTTTCGCTGCCCAGAAAAGGACCAGAGGCCCATCCAAATTCCCTATCTCACTGTAAACCGTGCAAAGTTAGGCAACAGGATGACTTAAGGATGCTGGAAAACTCATTTGGGTGGTTTGTTTTTTTTTTTTTTCTTTTGGAGGGGGGTGTTAAAGATAGAAAAGCAATTTCAAAAAAAAAAAGGTAAAAAAAAAGTTCTTGCCAAAATTTAAAGTGCTGATGAGTAAACAAGCCTTTTGTCCCTGCCCTGTGCTGCTTTTTTTGTTTGTTTGGGGTTTGTTTTTTTTTTTTTTACTGCATTATCAAGTACGGCAGAAAGCAGAGACGATCTCCCCGGCTTGCTGCAGTAGATGGTAGGTGCTATCAATCTAACACTGGCTTCCACTCCCTGCCTTCCGAGCTGCTTTAAAGTATAGTCACTCACTCACAGATCTGTCGTAGCCGTTTACGCCACGGAGCTGGAGAAGCTGGAATAGGAGCATTTTTTAAAAGCCCTTATGTCAGAAAATTAAATGTAACAATGCTAGCTTTCTGATCTGACCGGATAATAGAGAAATGAAATATTTAAACCGCCGAGGTGAATTTTTTTAAACTTCGTTTGAGAACAGGAAGATATTGTTTACAGGTAACAGGTCTCTGTGCAGACATGCCCCATTCCGCGAGCGTACAGCACGGCAGGGGAAAAGGGAGCACTAACCGGACAGCAAGAGGAGCTCGGACCGGCCGCTGGAAGGGTCTCCCTTGCTGTTTGGAGTTGTCCACTGCAGACGTGGACGGCCAGAAATCTCACCAGATAGGCTGGGTAGAGCCTCAAAAATGGGTATGCCACCACGGCCTTGACCCAGCTCCGCAGCGGCGGGCCGGGCGGGCGCGCAGGGAGCCCGCAGCCCTGGCAGGCTGGCCCCGGGCAGAGGACCGCGTCCCAACACGCCGCCTTCTGCGGAGCGGACGGGCGGAGGAGAGGTGCAAGCTCTGCCGCCGCGCTCGGCTCTCCCCGTCCCTAGGGCAGTCTGGCAGCAGAACGGCACACTACCCTGCTCGCGGCTTCAGGCATCCATCTGTACGTACCCCCAGCAGGACCAGAACCCTTTTTTTCACGATTTGGTGCGTAACTTTTTAAAAAAACCTTATTCTAGCTTTTTCTAAAAGATCCTCCCTCCGCCCCCGAGATGATGCCAAATGTTAATGTATTCTCTCCAGCTTGAAAACGTTTACCAGTTCCTGGTATTTTATTTCTATTTTGAGCTTGATAAACAAAAACCACTGTGGACAGATTGCGATCTCCCTGAACCGATGTAAATCCCAAATTAATCCAAGTCTTCGATTTACTTCAGGTTTACAGACTTCTCGCAGACCACAATCTAGTCCAGTGCCAATTTTTTTCCTGCTTGAAAGAAATATCTTCCAGACTGCTGAAGAGAAAAATAACACCACACAGAGGGAGAGGGGGGGTCTATTTTTTTCTACTTTACAGAATAGGTTTTAGAGTACTGAATACAAATTATGTAGTAATATTATTGTAGAACTGCAAGAAATTTAAGATGACCTTTATAATGTACAAAATATTTTTGTATTTTTTTTCTTAACGCAAAAACAAAAAACCCTAATTTTTTACATTGGACGAAACATAACTTTTTAAACAAGTTTATGCCTCAAAGATTGAAAATTTAAGAAAAAAAAACAAACCAACCAACCTGATTAGTCTGTAGAGCAGCTTTGGGTTTATTCCCTTTATTTAGGTACTTTTGCATATAGTAGTGTAGCTTTTTTAATTCCAGTTTTAGTTTAGCAGATCTAAACCTATTGCTTTATTCCTCTCCTGTGTAAATGTAACTTCAGAAGCACTGAACGAAAGCTACGTGCGCAAACCTGAAAAGTTTGAAAAGAGTCATTTTAAAGTTTGACAGAATCATTTTAACCCTTAGAGAAGTAGCATTACCTGAACCGACTGCCAACCGTACACTTCGTCATGTACTTACTGCACTCAGAGGGTTAATTATATAGCACTGGAGCAATACGCATCCTGCTCATTTTTAAATTATTTTAGCAAGCTTCGACAACAGCGTGCTCCAGTGCTGAACAGAGGAACTTGGCAGACTCTTCACTGTCTCTTTTTATCACTTGATTAAAAGAAAAAAACAACAAAAAAAGGCTTAAAAAAATTAATAGCTGTGTCTCAGCTCACCATTTGTCACTCTGAGACCCCCTGATGTAAGGTGCTGTAGAACATCAGCTACTGTAAACGCCGGATGACAAATCAGCCCCAGCAGCCCAGCGTAACTCAACGCTGGGTGTAAAGCTGGCATAACTTAATACCCGATTGGTATTTCGTGGTTGGATGAAACATGTAACTTAGCAGCAAAGCAAAGGCAGGTATTTAAAAAAAAAAAAAAAAAAAAAAAAAAAAAAAAAAAAAAAAAAAAAAAAAAAAAAAAAAAAAAAAAAAAAAAAAAAAAAAAAAAAGCAGATGTGTCTAAATAACACCAGAGGAAATTTAGGGGGAAGTCCTGAACAGTATTAAACTGCGTATCCTGACCAGGGCCCGAAGAGCACTAGCGTACACAGACCAGGCGTCGCTCATTTCAGAATTCACCGGGACTTCCACCCATTTATTTCAAGGCTACTTTGGCCCCTCCACGGTGTTGTGGGTGCCCGCCTTGGCTCAGGGCACACTGACCCGCAGAAGGCCCATCTGTATCGCAGCCTCCTCTCATCATTACTCCATCCAATTCCTGCAAAATCTCCTTAGTGGAACCCACTGCCCCCCTCTCCGGGCACCTTTCCTCGTGCACCCACGGCACGGAAGCATTTCCACAGCCGCAGAGCTGGAGCAGTTACACCCGTCTGCGGACAGAGCGTGGTTCTGACCCTGTGCTCTGCTCGATACGTACAGGTTTATAGCCAGACCTTACCCTGGGCTTTCAGCTACCGCAGTATAAAATCACAGTATCCACTTGGTGTACTGTAACATGGTCAGTTTATACTGGTGTAACTGAAAAAATTTAATCTTTTTTTTTCCCCCCCAAAACACACAAGAGAACTTTTAAGCTGCCCGTTTCCAAGACAAAACAGTGAGCATGACCACCTTTTGTTACATGCCCCATGGCTGATAACCAATGCCAAAACAAAGTTACTTTTATTAATACCAAAAAGAAGTCTTTAGAAATGCTATATGAAGTGTTACTATTCTGTGTTAATACTCTTTTTTTAATAGAAGGAAAACTTTGCCCTTAAGTTTTTATCACAAGAATTATTTTTTTTTTTTAGTTTTTACAGCAGTTTCAACTCTTCCTGAAATACATATTTGAATTCCTTAAAATCAGTTTGAATGTAGAAGTCATGGAAGTACCACTTCATTAAACCAAGTAAAACCACTGTATGTATGTAGCAGGGATAAATGTTTTGCAGCTGTACTTTCATTTGTCCAATGACTATCCATCATTTGTTGTAATTTTTTTACTTCATTGAGTTTGTATTTTTTGGCTTTTATGTTCAAAATATGTTTATAGCTTTATAAATAAAGTAATTGCCAGACTGGCTAATTCAAGAGAGGCCACTGGAAGTGATAATCCTATCAAACTGTCAAATAACTATTTCTTAGACTTCAAGAAGATTTCTGCCCCCCCCCCCCTTCAGCATTTATATGTACGATTAGTTTTTAGAATAATTTCCAATCATCTTCAATGGGCAAGACTGAAATAGTAAACCAAGACTAAGAAGAAATACCTTCTTCTACAATCCCTACTGACACCTTGCCTTCCCTACCCCCACACTTAATCACTTTAGCCAAGAAGAGCTGTCCCTGATCATGACTTTAAAAAAAATATAAAGGTTAAATTAAACAGCAACATAAAGTTTAACAGTGGGAAATTGGCCAGTCTCTCCCCCTTTCAAGAATTTCAAAGTACACAGCTGAGAGAACTACAGGGGAATTTCAGTTAGGATTCCATATGGTTTATTGTCCCTAACTACCAGGACTACTAAGGATATTGAAGCCCTTTCTTCTGCACACTGCTATCCTCTACCTCCACACTTGCATCAGTATCAAAAGCCAACTGGCCCGACAGTGGAGCTTCAGCAGAAACACTGCCACTGCAGCATTTGATCACCAAGGGTTATGTTTTATGCAAGCTGTTCCAGTAATTGGCAAGTCTTACCACAGGATTGCAGGTGTGTTTTATGTAGCTATGGCAAAGAAAGTAGAAGTGAGGCAATGAGGAAGACAAACTATGTGTCTTTGTCTCTTCCTCATCCTACAGCATAGCGAGGCATCGCGTGAGGCAGTGGCTGCTAACAAACACAGATCCTAGTCTGATGACGAGCACCTAAAGGAATTTATATAGGCTTCTACCATGGAACACAATTATAGTATAGGCTTATTATACACAGCACTCCAAGGGTGAACTAGTGTATGCTGGAACACTAACTTCACACACAGCTGGATTTATTTTATTTAAGAATCCAGGATAAGCTGAATATGAAACTACAAATACAGCTACAGAAAGGACTGTCAGCAGCAGATTTTCTCTAGTAGCTCTTTTAAACTGAGGTCTATTGTTTGCAGTACAGGATGGTAGAAAGGCTTCATCATGTCCAAGTCTAGCACTGGAGTATTTTATGCCCACTGACAGTATAATCTCTCTAATATGCCCACATAATATGCACACCAGCACAAAAGCAAGCCCAGCAACCTCATGAATAAGCAGATGTGAGCAGCAGCTGCACCCAAAGCATGAGTTTGAATGCTGCCTTAGAGCAAGTTATGAATCCTTTCATTAACGGTTATAGCACAGATTACCTAAAAGCTGGTAAGCCATCAAAAAATACATCCATCTGGATCGCTTGCTATTTAACTTCTGACTTAATTTGAAAAGTTGCCCACTGTGTCTGACTAGTGGCTTGCATTAGTCATTTAACAAAATCTTTACATCTGTTTTATTTCAATTAACCACTGCCTCAGTGCTATTATTTGTACACTCAGTAAGTGACAGTAAGATTGTCTAGTTTCAAATAACTAGAACCATTTGCAAACAAAAGTTTAAAAGCCCTTTATTAATTCAGAAGTGAAACACTGATATTTAAAGTGAGATAAGTATGTTTATTAAGGTTCATTCTACTCTAAGGTTTATACAGAGAATGGAATGCAATACAAGCTAAGAGCACACCTCAAAGATCTACCACACAACCATCCCCTACTCCCTATAAGGGAACTGTAAAAAAAAAAAATAAAAATCAGAAAACCAGTTACTATTTAACTAGTTGCAAGTGGCTTTGTCCAAAGAAGTTAAGCTTGATGTTGCATTAGCTTTGTATGCAATAATGAAGTCTCTACAAGCTGAAGTATCACATACAAAGGCGTAAGATTTCCTGTGGACACATGAAACCATGTTTTAAAGAGCTACATCACAAGGGTTGTTTAAAATTGCCTAAAAACGAGCCACTAATGGCATGCACAGGTCAATAATATTAACTTTGGTAATGTCAGTCATTTTTGGTCAAACCTGGACTCCACTTTTAACAGTAACATGTATAAAAACACACCCATCCTGTGCATAAAGCAACACACTTTTCATTTGCTCCCAGCTAGAGGCAGGTCTTCAAGACATGGTTGAAGTATTCAAATTTAACTGTCAGGAGCTTGCTTAGTTCTAGATCACATCTTTCACTAGTCTATAAGGCAAGACTAATAGGACAAGAAAGTGGTCAATACTTTTTCTTTTTTGTTAAATGCAGGACAAGAACCATCTTGAAAGTTATATAGCTTTAAGTAACACTAATTTTCCCCACAATGTTTTTGGAAGAAATCCAGTAACTTTTTTTTTTACTTTACCTAGTTCCCCAAGACACATTCTAGTTTGTCTTTCTGAAGCTATCAATACCCTGTAAATACAAGCATTTTGTTCTTCTTGAGGAAGAAGTCACAGGTGGTTTTATTTACAATGGAATCAATCTTTAGCATTGTAACTGGACTTGGAGCAGTTTAAAAGTGTAATGAAAATGACAACCTTAAGTGCTACTTCCCATACAGAATCCACACTTAGTTCAGTTTTATTCATTGCAGAGTAAAGTAAAAAGACATCCAATTACACTAGTAAAAACTCAGAAGATTTAAATTTGTACTCAAAAAAACACTACACATGCAAAGGGAACAATATCCTGCTAACACAACTTCATTTGCTGCTGCATTTGTCTAATATTAACAATTATGAACAGAGCAGTGCAACTAGTATTTGGAACAATCCTTACAGTGTTCGAGTGTCAGGCACAATACTTCACTTCTCTTCACACCACTGGTTCTCTTTACGTACCTAAAAGAACATTTTAACTATTAATATGTTGCAGTGAACTTCTAGAATTCCCACAGGCATTCAGGATTACTTATTGCAGGAAGGCATAAACTTGGAAGCTGCTTTAATTTTTCATGCAGGGTTTGTAATTAGAAAGTCAGTCTTCCAAACTGACCTGTTTATCAATATAAACCAAGAAATAGATCTCTCATGCCTAGATTTGATCGAGCTTGTTTCATGACATAGCACTGAAGACAAACCTAAGCATACAATTCACTGCCTCTGTGTTTAAACAGGGCATCTTGTTCTGATCTTTCCCAGCTCTGCCATTTTGCAGTTGGTTTGTTGTTCAAGTTCTATGAGTTCATTAAAGACAAGAATCCGAACATCCTACCTTTCTAGCCACATGCAACAATGCATCTTCAGCATTCTTACTACAGCTCCGAAACAGCAAACTAAGGCCACCACAAACAGTCCCACATGTTTTCTTACCAGACACACATTTGAGCTAGGAAGTCAATATGCTTTGTTTCGGCCTTTTCAGGTAATGGGCTGCAAGCACTGTAGGCACTGAAAGGTCTTCCACCAATAGCAACCCAATTACAAGGAGCTGATGCATTAGTTGACATTTATCATCAACAAATCGGTTGCATCACACATTAAATGATGAAGCACCACACAATAATTCAGCACAAAACAAGATAAATTATAATTAAACCCAGATCAAGTACCTGTGCTTCTTCCTCCTCAGTGAAGTCATTCTTAATATTGAATGTCTTACGAATTTCTTCTGGAGTTTTCCCCTTGATCATGTTTGCAACTGTCTTGCATGTCACATCAAGCAAACCTTTGATGTCCAAGTAATTTGCAGCCTGTAGAAGAGTTTCCAAATTTAAAGCCTCCATATCAATATTCTGCCTCTGTAGATTACTATGAAAGTTATGCTTACACTGAAATTGCAGAATACTGTAACTGCAAACATATCTCCGCTTTGAGAAGCTTCTAGCTAGAACCTTGAAGTAACAGTACCTAAAACTTGCTTGCCAAACTTGCCATTTGTACTGAGACACACATCCCCCTGTTCCTCCTTTTACAAAGGGCTTTCAGAAGCCTGCAAACATTCAAGATCTTCAGTGTTGAAGTGCTGTTAACTAGCTAAGACAAGTCTCACAGTACCACATAAGGTACAAATCTTAAAAGTCAAAGCTAGATTTTCATTTGGATGCCGATCTCCAGACTCCATTTCTAGTAATAAGCCCTCAACTAAGACTCAAGAGCCACAAGAATAAAGACAGCTGTAGGGCCCCACAGTGAGAAAAGTATATTAATGGATAAGTGAGCAAGTATAGATTAATGCCTAGCATTAGGTTAACAAGCACTCTAACATCCTCAACAATTTTAGCCACTAGTTTGCCAGAACTACTTGCCCTCCCCACATCCCCCAAGAAGAAGTTATTCAAGAAGCATAAAGACTTTATTTGTCAAGTGCACAAATAGAGAGTACTTCACAGGCATAGCCTTTATACTTCTTGAACATACTTACCAGGATAAGTTCAAAAAGCGTTCCTTGGTCTACTTTCAGAAACTCTTGATCCCACACAGGGATGTCATCTGTTCTTTTTTCTTTGTTCTCATCATCCTCAGGAGGAGGTGGATCATCCTTGTGATGGGTGCACCACTGAATCACCTAATTATGGTTTTGATATTAAAGTTTTATCCAAATGATTCTCCCATTAGACCCCACTATAACTTAACTTCAGTTTAGAAGAACTGTACCTTTTTCTCTAGGTTAGT
>VYZW01034255.1:89783-117229 GCA_013401315.1 Balaeniceps rex | reverse complement strand
CCCCGCCTCTCGCTGCCTCGCAACCGCCGGGCTGCCCGCCGCGAACGCCTGAGCAAAACACCTCGCCCTGCCTCCCAAACGGCGCGGAGCACGGCTGACGGTGAAAAGAAGGACCCGCGCCGCCCTTCACGGAGTGGGGAAGGGGCAAGCAGGGCCAAAACGAGGCGGGGCGGCCGAACCGGCCGCTGTCGGGTCTTTCAGGCAGCGGCGCGGCCGCGCCAGGAGCCGCAGAATGGGCGGGGGCGCCTCGCGCGGGCCAACGGCCGCGGCGGCCCCTCAGCGGGGCGGAGGGGGGGCGGACGCTGTGGCCTCGGGCCGGCCCCGGGCCCGGCGCTGCCTGAGGGAGGGGCGGCGGGGGAGACCCGCGCTGCGGGAGGGCGCTGGGTGCGGCCCGGTGCTGCCCCCCGTGAGGGGGAGCGGAGGGTCCCTATGGAAACCACCCGTGATGGTGGAGGGTGCCGGTGCGACGGGCGGCCTGTGGTATCTGGAAGCCGGCCCGGTGCCCTCCGCGGGAAACAACCGGCCAGCGGGCACGGTCGTTATGTGTGCTTAAAAACAGTAATTGAGAGTAACCCAGACTGGTCACAAGAAGCCCACGTTGGGTGTTTTGCTTCTAGCGGGGTTTCACGGGGAGAAAGCCCGAGGCCCGGGGGGTGCTGGAACCCCCGCGAGGGGAACTTAAAGCAGGGAGCTGGGTAAAGCTGCTTCTGTTTGTGGTAACGTCTGGCATGTAAATACAGTGACGTGATCTTCAGCAGCTGCTCGGGCAGCAGAAAACATTTTAACTAAAAAAACTACACTGAAAAACTGGCGAATTTCAAGTTGTTACAAGAAGAACTTGCTCTCTTCAAGTGGAAATACACAAGCAACAGCTCAGGACAGGTCACAGTGCTAGAAATGGATTTAGGTCTAACTAGCAACCATGGAACACCTACCCTGGCTCCCACCAGGAATTTTGGGCAGCTACAGCTCTGCCCATGGCTGGAGCCCATTAAAGCATCTCCAGACACCAGGCCAGAGGAGCGGACTAGGAGCTAGGAACCACCAAAATGCAGCCAAAGCAGTGCTGCGTTAGCGCAGCGGTGTACCCCAGCACACGTAACATTTCCTGAAAGGTCAAGAGTATGTGCTAGATAGCGACAGGCATTAGGTTTTCAGAAAAAGAGAGATCTGAAGGTTTTTGGTCGGTGAGGAAGGCAGAGCAGGGTATGAGTCCACCGAAGTAACCGTGAGGTGTCCGGCGTGCTGTCACACAGAGCATTCGTTCCACGCTACTCTGTTGAGCCTGGTTTTGCATCAGCTGTCCACGGCAACGTGGCTTTTAAGTAGTTAAGATATTTACACAGTGACAACATGATTATGACAGTTTGCTTTACTTCAAATCTTAATGAAAAATGTTTTTAGAGCCGAAGTATTTTTTCACAGCTCTTCAATGCAGACATAGCCAGACTACCTGTAAGCAGACTGGTACCTGCAACAGCATGGCACCACAGAGACTTGTGTACAGTGTAGGTCACAGCTTTCCTCTTCCAGAGGATCCCAGGCTGTGCGCCACGCGCCTTATTGAACAAATGACAGTCGTACCCTCTAGAAAATACCTTCTAACATAAAGAATTTTCCTGTGATTCAGAAATTCTCATTTCAGAGTCCGCAGCGCAGGACAGTAGCCTAGCCACAGAAGTATCAAGTCGTCTTTCTTTCCTTAGTTTTCTACCTGAGTGACATAACCAGTGAGACCACAAATATTACAAGTATTTAATAATAAATAGTCTGTTGGTTAGGGCTGACTCTCCAGAAAGATGGAAGAATCAAATACAGACTCTCAGCCAGGAAGAACCTCTTCGAGCTCAGGTGACAGTGAGGCTATTCTACATCAGGTCATATCACTTAAATAGGTTTCTGCACAAATTCCAAAGAACTGTTGGAGACGACTGCCTGACTTGGCAATCTTGTTTCATGGGCTTTAGGATGCCGAGCAGCTCGTTAGTTACAGCACACTTGAAGATGACTCTGAGCAACCTGATCTGACTTTGAAGATGGATCTAAATTCAGAGTGTGGTCCAGAGGACCCTCCGTGGTCCCTTCAGCCTGAATTACTGTACGCTTCTGTAACACGCACTTCAGTGGAACTCTTCATATCAGCTGAGTGAGCATCCAGAGATGTCAGGTGATGCTTTTACAGCGGACTTTGATGCTAACAGAGGTTCCTCAAAGATCCTGGTATTAGTAACCAGGTAAGCTGTTTGTTCACCATTCATCAGGAATTATCGTACTTTTTTTATATTTATGTCTCTCTCATATATATATGTGTGTGTGTGAAGCCTCCAAACTATGCTTAATGTGACCTCCTGATTGTACCATCATCACATTTACCTCCTTCCTCCTCAGTCACTTCATGTTGTACTCCAGTGCTGAGAACAACATTCACTGCGCTAAAAAAAGGAAACAACACTGCCTTTTATTTTCCTTAAATGTTCTTTTTTTATTTATATTAAAACTCCTTGGTTTAGAGGATCGGACGATGACAGACGGTGGTCTGTGGAAAATATATCTGCAAATCCTAAATCCCCTTTCCCGATGTTGCCAAAGACCAAGGTTTCTGATTTGGCTCATGATCAGCGAGCACAAGCTCTCAGACTGCGAATCAGGCTCGGCAGAGGGGGATGGGGTTTGCTCTCTGCTCAAGACAAATCTAATAAAATCTAGGAACAGGCAGAAAGCTAAGTTCCATGCTTAATTATGATCTGCGTATGATTTTTTAATTCCAAGTGATACTAGTGATGAGCTTTATACTTGAAACGGCTCTCTACAGCTTTCTAAAGGAGAAAATTCAGTCCACGGTGGACTTTGAATTTAGCTGTTGAATTAGAAGTCTGGGAAAGTTAAAACAACAAAAACACCCCACACCCCAAAAAAGTGGCAGATGGCTGTCACAGATATTCCATAATCACACGACAGCCACCTCCCGCTGTGCCCTACATATCGTACAATGAACCTCCCCAGCTAGTCCAGATGCTTTCTGTTATCTGTCGTGAAAAAGCAGCTGCTGCAGCGTTGATAGCCAAAGTCCTGTGAGTAAGGCAGTGTTAATAACACAAAAGACCCATCCTTCACTAAAGCTGCAAGGCAAAGAACAAGATTTTTCAAAAAATGGGTGTCCCAATTTCAATTGTTACGCACATAGGTAATCATTGCAATGCAAATAATCCTAAACCTAAGCATCACCACCCTGAGCCGTAAAGATAATTGCACCACATATCAGCCACAGATAAATTACAATTAAGGGCCTTTTGCCACTGAGAACCCAGAGGAGAAAGGGAGAAGCTTAGCGCTAGAGCAAATACCTGAAGAGATTGCAGCAACTAAGATCAGTGCAAGCTTGATTTAACGCTTACCAGATCCAGAAGAGCTCTGACCTACATACTTGCAGCATCACCGGCCTGCGGGCGAAGCCAGCTGAGCAGCGACGCAGCCGCAGGGGGAAGGGGGTTTTAACACGCTGAACATTAGAGAGCAGCCTCCTGGACACGGCACTGCATCTGCTCCACAACCTTGGATTCTCTTCCTGGCTATTTCTCTCAGGCAAAAATTACTGTGCCCCCCACCCCTCCAAACACCTCACATTCGCCACTTTTACAGAGAAGGGGGGGGGGGGGGGTTGCTGCTGGTGGTGATTTAGAGACTATGGCAATAACACACAATTGAGTGTTTTTCAGTACCGCAAGCGTGACGTGGGATTGTCAAAGCCTAGTGAGAACCAGGCTTGAGAGATCTCTGCTTTGCTCCATCAACAAGCTGGGAAACTTCACACAACTCAGCCTGGATTCCCTGAACCACAGGGACGGGGGCCCGGCAAGCGCTGGACTCAGGGTCCTGAGAGCACAGCTGCTCTAGCAGAGATTGCTGGGCTTGATTTGCTGGAAAGAGAGGTGGGACTATCGAATCTGAACAAGAACCTAATCTACATGTAGGGGAGGATGAGACTTGCAGCAAAAATCCTCCTTTTTTTCAGGAATACAAAAGATGGGGAAGTTTTTTTAAAACAAACAGGCAAATCAACAAGGGAAAAAATTAGAACTGGCTGGATCAGTGTAGAAACAGCAAACATCAGAATTATTCAAGTGAGATAGATGGTAGAAAGACATTGCTGAGCTCAAAGGCCTGTGCCACTTGTTCAAAGCGATCTTGCAACAACGCAGCAGCAGAAGAAAATTCTTGTTCTCAGTATGACTCTGGAAAAAGCTAATTATTGTGTTTCCACTTCATCAAAACTTCTATTACAGGAGCATCCTTCAGAAGGCTTTTCATCCAAGTTGTACCCCAGCAACACAAGATGGTGGGTGGCAGAGCCCACTGGTTGGATGAGAATCCAATTAACACAGTGTCGTGGTTTAACCCCAGCTGGCAACTAAGCCCCACACAGCCACTCGCTCACTCCCCCCCGGTGGGATGGGGGAGAGAATCGGAAGAGTAAAAGTGAGAAACCTCATGGGTTGGGATAAAGACAGTTTAATAGGTAAAGCAAAAGCCGTGCATGCAAGCAAAACAAACCAAGGAATTCATTCCCTGCTTCCCATGGCAGGCAGGTGCTCAGCCATCCCCAGGAAAGCCAGGTTCCATCACGTGTAACGGTGACTTGGGCAGACAAACGCCATCACTACCAACGTCCCCCCCTTCCTTCTCCTCCCCCAGCTCTATGTGCTGAGCATGAGCCGTACGGTGTGGGACATCCCTTGGGTCATTGGGGTCAGCTGTCCCGGCCGTGTCCCCTCCCAACTCCTTGTGCCCCCCAGCCTGCTTGCTGGTGGGGTGGGGTGAGAGGCAGAAAAGGCCTTGGCTCTGTGTCAGCACTGCTCAGCAGGAACTAAAACATCCCTGTGTTATCAGCACAAATCCAAAACATAGCCCCATACGAGCTGCTATAAAGAAAATTAACTCTATCCCAGCCAAAACCAGCACACACTGATAGACTGACAAGACTCAATAACCAAATCCTCTCAAGCAGACACCAACTGGTTTTTTTTTCCTTTATCAGCTTCTGTTTCTTCTTCTAATAACACTTGTATTCCCCTTAGGTAACTACAGGGATTCGAGATAGTTTAGAAGACTAAAAATAGGGGGGAAAAAAAGATTAAAAATAGAAACGCACCTACCTCAAGCGTATTTGCAACATCTGCCTCCTAACCTCGTCCTCACTCCACCTCCGCATACCTGAGCAGACCTATTTTTGTACCCTGTGCACCCTAGCATCCCTTGAACCTGTTCGGACTGCTGAGGAGCCAAGCTCGGGTCCCGCAGCTGCTGGGGCTGCGTTCGCACGGAGGAAGATGCTGCCGGGTGAGAGTCACCCACCTTCCAGCCTGTTCGGGCTGCCAAATTACAGAGAGTGGGTGTCTGAGCCTCGGCGGCAGGAGAGCATCGCCCGGGGCACGGCAGAGCGGCCGCGGCGGGGCCACGGGGGACGCAGCCACGCGGTGGCGCCGGGGCTCGCTCCAGGGCCGGGAGCGGTCCGCAGGGCTCAGCCCGGAGAGGTGGGCTCCCTTTTATTCCACGAACCGAAGGAAGAAGAGTAGCCTCGCTTTAAACGGTCTTAAGAACTACTTTAAGTGGCAATGTATAAAATTGTGGCTATCCGTGATGACCAAGCGTGAGAGTGAGCAAACTAGGTTGGCGTTCAAGGGTTGCATGGCACCAGGTCTTCAGCCTCGGAGCTGTTCAAAGTCCAAAAAGCAGATTCTGGGCTGTTTCTGACGCCACAGATGATAAAGAGCAGTTGCTTTGAGATTTCAAAGTCCATGGGAATAAATATAGTGTGTGTTTCAGAAGTCAGGCTAAATCAAAGCATTTTAAAAAGAGATTGCAGGGAAAAAGGAACAGTCCAGTGCCATTTTGAGATGGCTGAGCTAAAACTAGATAAACTTGCGACCAGACACAACGCAGAACCCATCACCAGCCTTTCTTTGAGAGGGGAAAGAAAGGAGAACAGGCTCACATGGAGCTGCGGCACCCCCTCTCCTGGGCAGGGGTCCCCGCTTCAGCAGCAGCGGGCTGCGTTCCTCTTCCCCGAGGACAAACACAGCGGTGGAAAAGGAGCAACGCTGCCTGCAAAGTGGGTCAGGCGTGGAACAAACACCATAGGATCTTCTCAGACAAGGCTCCTCCAGCTCCCCCTCCCCTTTTCTTTATAAAATAAGGAGACAGAAGAGAGCAGGGGTCACTGACCACTCTCGCACTGACTGCTACGATAAAGAAGGGGTTTTCACAGCAAGTTGTATGATTAGGCAGGGTGGCGATGGGTGTTTTTTCAAACTCCTGAAAAATAAAGGCATTTGGCAGCCAGGCTAAAGCCTTTCAGCCTGATCGATGATGCAATTATCAGTTTCGACAGTACACTCCTCTTTGACAGTTCAGCACTTTTGGTTTTAAATGCATAATCCAGAAAACAGTTTATATATTTAATGAAAATTTAAAAAAAAAAAAAAAACTCCAAAAAAAACGCAGTTGTGTTTGGGGGAAATCTGATGAGGAAGATGTATACTGAAGTCAGTGAGAGGACCAAATAGGCAAGGTTTAGTTTGATTTATACAACCCTATGCAATGATAGAAGTATCTTCAAAATGGACTGTCTTCTTATCAAAAGCACTTGCCCCCAAGTTTTCGTCTGGGATAGTCACCCCTAACTGTGCTGCTGCTCCTCCCTCACCAGTCCCAGGGCAGCGCAGTCTGGCACGATGCGGCCGTTGGCAAGGTCAGCAAAAACGAACCGACGCTGGTTTGAAGCTATGGCAACGCATCCACCCCCCATCTATTTCTAGCTGATGTTTTGCAAACCACAACCAAAGTCTTGACAGCTTCGCCGCTGCTTGACGGGATAACCACCGATCCCCAGCCTCCTGTACCGTAACCCAGTAAGATGCTGTTTTAAACACAGAAACGTCGGCTGGAAGGGACCTCGCTCTCCCCCTGAAGCAGCGCTAGCACCAGTGCCGGCTCAGCTGTAGCTTTTTCTAGCCCAGCCCTGAAAAATTCCAAGACCAGATACTCTGCAGCCTCGTTAGTTAACCCGTTCCAGTGCTACAGTGCCCTCCTGTTCTGAACAGCTATTACATCTAACCTGGTTTCCTATGTTTCCCGTATGTTGGCTAATTATGTATACATAATATTTAGGTAGTTAGTGATTAATGTTTTATACACTAGCAGCAATCAGTTTAATCTTCATCCAAAAGCAGTTCTGTTCACCATAGAGTAATTAAGAGATCATGAGCTGTAGTTCAACCCATCTTAAAGAATAAAGCTTTTAAGCCACAGCACAGGTTTTAAAAGGCTAAAACATGCAGGACTGCTTAATTTAAAACCAAAACTGTTGTTTCAGCCTTTTTTTCCTGTATATATGCCAAAGAACTCTGGTCCCTTGCTCAAGAGAGCAGCTTGCCTTTATTCTCATCCAAAAGGAGCACAGCCAAATGAATTAGAGCACCAAAATAACTTTTTAAAAAACCACAGTAGGCTGACTCATGAATGCTTACTCTGCAGGGCTTTTTTTAGTGTATTCACGGGTACTGAAAGATTTCTATTAACACTTTACCTTTCCAACCTTTAACACTTTCCAACCTTCTCCTGGAACTTGCAGAGAGCTGACACTCCGTGTAGGGATCGCCGTAGCATGCAGAAGGCACCCTACGCATTCTACGAGACTTCAAAAACCATTCCTTTAACCTATGCAAAAACTCCTAAAACATATCTTGAGTTTCCATGAGTGCTCAGCATACAGACAAAAGCAGCATTTAAAGAGTAAGTGATAAATGAGCGCATGACAGGTGCATAAGGAAGTGGTGAGAGCAGAGCCACATCTTCAATGAATTGAATTTGGAGCAGCATTGAATTTGAAATTCAAAATTGTGATTTGATCAGACTTGCCTCTTCTCACAGACCATTTTTGCAGAACGAACAAGTGCATTTATCCTTCAGCCCCCTCCTGTTCCTTAGATCACAGCTCCTCCAAGAGCAGGAACTGCGCTCCAATATTACTAGGGAACGAAGATGAAGGGGCAAGAGGGGAAAAAGAGGGATGTGTTTATTGAATGATGAAAAAAGGCCCAAAATAAACTGTTGCGCAAGCGCTAGGTTTTGGTTTTGTATTGTACATGAGGAAGTCCTTTAAGATTCCAGCTGAATTTCTAAATTGCCAGAGCAAAGACTTTGTCCCAGGCTCTTAACACACAATTACTTTATGAAAATTACTTTCAGTGTTTACTACTATAAAAAAGAAAAAAAAAATCCCTCACATGGAATGTGGAAGCATGGATTAGCAGGTATCTGTAACTCTCAGAAATCTTTTCTCTACTAACATTTCCAGATGGACTTTTGGGACTAACCAGACTGAAATACAGGCAGATGAAACCTCAAAGCTTTCATCAGCAGTACGTACACTCGCCGCCTTTTTCCTAAGGCAGAATTTACTCCGTTGTCATCCAGACACCTGGGGAAGAACAGGGTAACTGGCTCTGTGTCTTCGCTCCCCCGTGCATCAAGTATCCTCCCAGGGTATTGTCAGATCTAAAACAGGCAACGCTGCCCAAGCATCCGAAGCAGGGAGACTGAGCCTGTATGCAAATGTCAGCAGCTGGAAACAATCTGACACGAGCATGAGCTGACAAACATGCGCGCTGATTTACCTTGGAGAAAACGTCCACATACACACGCAGCACTCCCCGTCACTCACCGCAGGGCCCTGCGGAGGAGGGACACCAGGGCAGCTGAGCCACGGGAGGAGGGAACAGAGCACGGGATCGGACCAGGCAGAGAGGAAAGGTGCAGAAAGAGCGCGAAGGGGAAAAAAAACCTGGCAAACCTACGCACTTCAAATCCATCTCGTTTTGCCTTTCAAAAACCACGTTACTGTATGTTTTCCTGCATAGGAGTGTAATTTTGTCTGTTTTTAACCTAATGACCCCTTAGTTCAGAAGGACAGGCCTCCACAAACGAAGGGTGTTTACTTCGGTCTGATACACAAATTCAGATAAACGGCCAAATGACAGGGCATCAACACGTGTGACTTAAGTAAAATGCAATGTGGAAAGCTCACACCCCCCCACCCCAATTTGTCCAACAACAGGGTTCTACTGACTCTATCCAAACTGTGAGAAACAGAAGAAAAAAGGGGAAGTTCTTAGAGTGGTTTCGTAGAAAAGCATCAAGTTTTGTTCATGACTGCCTTCTGACAAGTCAAATCCCAGTGTCAGCTCTCCTCACTAACCACTGGGTTTAACTACCCTGCTTAAAAAAAATATTATTGAACTGCCACAATATGGGGTTTCCAGCTACTCCTATTTCACAGTTCATGGAATTTACCAGTCTTTGTAGTGAAGAAGGAAACATCAACACTGATCTCCAAAACAAACTACAAACCCTAAATTATGCTAATTTCTCTGCAGCCAGCATCATCACAGTTTGAAGTGAAGGAAGTTTTGCTCAGGTGAAGTTTAATCAATCAGCTACCGATAAGTCAGACCGAAAACTTCCAAGTAGAAATAATTACCTTCTCCTCTTGAATCTTCCAAACATGCATGTGCTGCTGCTGGCCAATCTCCATCAGAGTAATATTTTTTTGTTGTTCACAATGTGATATTCTCAATGAACTCGTCAACCAACCAGTCACAGCATAGTTATGGGGGAAAGTGCAAAAACTGGAGTGACTTTCACCATTTTTCCATTGCCTCTACTAACAACTGCTTGCATTTGTGTACAGAAACAACAAATGAACTGACGGCTCCCCCCCAGAGCAGGAGATGAGCCACGCCAATTAAAATAACAGGGAAAACAGAAAATAGGGCGAAGTCATTACTCTTGAAGGAATGGTGTCAATTAAGGCACAAAGTTCTATCTACAAAAAACATTTACAGAGAATGGCAAGCGAAAGGAATTTAAAGTGAACTACTCTCTACAGCAAAGGATTTTTTTTTTTAATAGTGATCAAAGCAAAAGCTCCTAATATACTAAAAAAAGACACTTCAGATGCACTTATTTTTAGTATGTGCTTCTTCCTGTAAGAGATCAAACTGCAGAAGACTGAGCGCTCTCCAGAAACCATTTGGAAGCCAACCTACAGGACAAGTCTGAATTATTGCTGAAGGAAAAAAAGCAACCACTCAAGCCTTTCAGAGAAGGGATGAAGTAATGCTCGGTGAAATGCAGCACCTTCTTTGCAAGTTAAGAGAACTCAGCAGTCTTCCAGCAGAAAAGCAAGAAAGCCCCCAAAAGTATGTCTAGGACTAGGCCTCCAGGCAAGTTGGACATTTGCAAAATTTCTGTACTTTTCCTTAGAAGCAAGCAGTGTAAAAAAAAAAAAATCCTCTATGTTGTTGCAGAGTCTACATTGTGCCCAAGGAATTTAAAGTCCCTTAATCAATATGAAGAGTCCTCTATTAAAACAACAGCCAGGTACGTCTTTTTAAGATATACCCATTCAGTTTCAAGCACAAGCCTTAAGGCATAAAATTTGAATTTCTGTTTTGAACAAAATAATCAAGTCAGGATTCAAATTCTGAAACTAATTAGCAGAAAGCAAATATTTTAACAGAAGTTAACATAAAACACATACCGCTATTTTTCAGAAGGGAAGCTTGGGCAATACACGTAGTACTAAATTTCAAGTTATTTCCTTTAATATTTTAGAAAACTGGTTTTATTCTTAGTTTTTCAGAAAGTGATTTTAAGTATTAGCACCTACATTGTAAATTACTCAAACTTCGATTTACACTTGAAAAAAAAAGCCACACTCAAATCAATTAAGTTATCCTATATTCTTCCGGTTTTTTAGTATTTCAGTAGAGCACCAAGAGGGAAAGAGAGCAACATGTCAGTAATCCGCGCGCTCTGTTCTCAGCTGCATGACATCACTGACCAGGCACCTCCCCGGGACAGAACTCAAAAGGTCAGAGTTTTCCAGCACACTCCAATCACCTCAGTTTTAGTTATTCAAGGTGGAAATTTCTATGCAAGTTTATAAAACCCATCCAGCTACATGTTAGTTTATTAAACCACAGTTGACCTGAGATGCAATTAGGATTTGACATTTTTCCATACTTAGTTCACAAGTTTATTATGAAAAACACTGCAGC
Source organism: Balaeniceps rex (assembly GCA_013401315.1). Taxonomy (NCBI): domain Eukaryota; kingdom Metazoa; phylum Chordata; class Aves; order Pelecaniformes; family Balaenicipitidae; genus Balaeniceps; species Balaeniceps rex. The sequence continues at coordinate 106,109 of VYZW01034255.1, read as the reverse complement.
TCTGTCCTGCAGTAACATTGTTTTACAGAAAAAAACAGTTCTGTTCAAAGTAATTCACTATCCTTGGACAATTACAAGGGACAATATGGTAGGGCAAAGACTGGAAAAGGGAACTGAGTGCAGACAAAAAAAAAATCAATACAATTAAATTAAACAGTATTCCCTGAAAATAAAACAAACAAACAGTTTCAGAACAAATGAGGCCTTGGTACTTATTTTAAAAATGTTCTTTAAGCTTCAATGATTGTTTGCTGCTACCCTTATCTACAGTCATGCTGAATAAAGCTATAGCTAAATGGAAAGTTAAATGTATTCACGAGGTGTTAATGTCTACATCTTATTATTTGCAGTCTCTCAGAGAAAGCAAAAGTAACTACAAATAGCGCTATGCCAGAAACTGGTTTCTTGACCAACAATGTTGCTTCAGCATGCAATGAACTGGTTCATTCTAAAGTGGTCACAGTTGTTGACGACAAGAGGCTTTGTATTTGAATATGGCACGTCTTTTGGTCCATGTGAAAACAAGTTTGAATGTTAAATATTTTCTGACACTTTGGAGTTACTGTTGCTCTTCCCATTTTCTTTAGGTCAACATATGGTTCATGGCAATACTGTACAGGTCTAAAATCTCTTTACAGGAAGTAGTCTGGGGTGCGACGAGTAACATGCGGTTCACCTCTACGTGGTGCTGGATCAAACTGCAAACTGAAAAGCACAGATATTAATGAAACTGTGAGAGTTCAGTTTACATTCAGGTATGCTTTATATGTGAATTACAGTAGCAGTGGTCTTAACACAGGTAAGTCTTTTTAAGTTTTTTCCACCAATTCAAGTCTTCCAGAACAAGCGTTCAACTTCTTCCACTCCTTCTATTAGCACGTATTTATAATCCCCATATTTTAAACTCCTCTTATGATTACTACTGTGGACTGGAGAGAAATGAATCTTAGCTTGAAGACTCATAAATTGGTCAAACATTAGTATACGTTTAGGAAGTTCAAGTCTCCAGTAATGGTCAAAGGGGGCAGTTTACACAATGCTTTTGCCTCCTTTATTAGTAAAGCTGCTGCTGAGGTAGTTAATCAGAAGCCTCATTAAAAAGGCCAACATCCTAACATCTGACGAATTCAAAGAATCCACAAGTCTCTTGCCGTAGACTGATAGGAGGGCATTACCTCAGATGTGACAGAGCACTCCTACCCTCAAATCACACACCTCTATAGTATTTCATTAAACTCCAGGTTTACAAAACAAAAACAAGGAGTCTCACTTTAATCTGACAGACAAGATGTCAACACCACCTGTCCCAGATACTTGGCTCCAAGACTTCAGGTGTGACTAACCCAACAATTCCACATTCACTTCACCTCCCAAAAAGCGTATAGGGAAAAGCCATACCTTAATGCAATAATTAAGCAGCATCTTGCCACAGCAACTATCTTAAAATCATAGGCAATGTAAATCTAATTTTTAAACATACTTACAAGGAGTATTTTAGAGTATCATCAAGTTCCATAATTGCAGCCTGGTTGCCACAACGGTAACAATAATTTGGAGCACTGAAAATTGTTACTACATTCCGATCATGGCACCAGTTATACCCCTGAAGAGAAGAAAAAAAGAAAAGTTATGACAGCCAAGTTCATTTGTTGTACCCCATATAACCATCTGACTACTAAACTGAATTTTTAACACACAAAACCCTAAGTGGCATTCGTAGTGTCATTTTAAATAAGATCAAGGCTGTATCTTTATTTGTCGTCTTGAGAGAAAAAGGGTAAAAAGGAATTTTTGCCTTCTTATGTTGGTTCTTGCTAGTAAGCATGAGCTAAACGTATTTTAAAAAAAAATCGGCAAGAATTCTCCATTGCATTAGCATATAAAAATTAAAACAACAATTCTGAAGTACACAATCTATTCTGAATCTTCAGCTGCGGTCACCAAAACCAGAATCCAGACATACATTTTAAAACCTTACCTGCCAGGGATAACTAGAGGCTAAGAACACACACATCCAAGGTAAAAATGAAGAATACATCTTTTTTTTTTTTCAAGGCACACATATTTGTGTGCATTTTCTTATCAAGGGACTCTGCATTTAGGTTTAAGAACCTTTTTATCTACACAGAAATGCAGTACCACATCAAGTGAAGGTTACTCCACTGTCAAACCGAGAAACTCCTTTAGTAGCATATGAATACTGTCAAAATAGAGTTTCTGGAAGACTCTCAGCTGGATCAGCAGTTGTCACAGCAGCGCACACACATCTCTAACAGACAGAGCACAGTATTAATGCACCAACCATGCAATGAAGAGTTTGAATGCACAGACCATCCTGCTTACCTCCATTACCAACTGATGAGCTCTTGAAACCAACGTAAGGCCATTAGCATGGTTAAAGGTTTCTGAAATATCCTGTCCAAATGTATAACCTGCACCTCGAGGAGAAATTCCCCAGCCACCACGATCATCTGGATCTGACCATAGCAAGTCACACATTGGACCCTGTAAGAGACATAAGACATGTCTCAGAAACGGAGACCCCACAGAAAAACCTACACACACACCACCCCTGCACAACTTGTTGCAGCATCTCTTTAAGACTTGGGGGGAAAAAAAAAAGCCACCAACTACAACAGCTAGTCCAGTTAACACTTGAAATACTACCAAGAAGTTAATCTGAATGAAGAATTTTCATAATAGTTCTCACCCCTGAGATCATTAAGTGGTACCTGTTGAGATTCTAGGCACACTACAATATGTTTCTTTCTTTAGGCAAGAACATGCCCCTTTTCCTGCAAAAAACTAGAACAGGAAGACAGGCACTTTCATATCGCTAAGTTGTTCTGAACTTAATTTTCGGCCCGTGTACCCAAAACCCCAATATATGCTGAATCATGAATCCCACTGTGAGTTTAGAAAATTATTTTTCAGTACCTCATGGGGAACTTCCTGCAAGCGATCAAGTGCTCTGATGTGATCCAGTGTATCTATCGATGGAGAGAGGCCACCATGTAGACAGAAAATCTGGAAGGGATAGATTATATGAAGTTTCTCTCGTTCATTTACATTAGTTATATCAGTGCAATTATAATAGATTAAGAGAAAATCTGCAAGAGATTCCTTTAAAGCTGAGAGCTGATAGAATACAGTGTTAATAGCTCCCTTTACAACTAGTAACGTTTAACTTTGTAAAATTTCAACATACCTGGCCATCCACCAAGGCAGTTAGAGGCAGGTAATCAAAAAGGTCTGTAAAGTATTTCCAAACATTTGCATTTCCGTATTTTCTTAAACATTCATCATAGAAACCATATACTTGTGTAATTTGCCTGCTTTCATGGTTCCCTCGAAGAATTGTGATACGTTCACGGTAACGGACCTAAACATAAAAGTTTACTTTAGAGGCATCAAAATACGTATGTTTTCCCAAAACCCAGAATTTGCACCCCTCACCCCCCATTATTTTTTATGTCAATAAAGCATAAATAAAATTCCCTTTTTAAGATTAAGATTCAATTATAACCTTTGAGAAAAGAAGGGACAATTCATTCAAATCTTCACCTGCCAAATACTTTTGAGATGAATTACAAATTTTATTCATTGCTACTAGTGGACTTTGCTACACCTGTGCATTAAGCTGAACTCTCCAAGCAATTCTTAAAGATTGCTACTTAGGCAAGTAAAAAAAAATAAATACAGCACTCATTTTAGAAAAAGTTCAGGCTTGCACCTGAACATGTTTTTTTTTTTTAAGAAGTATCTTAGAAAACTAAGACAGCCAACATTTCAGGTTTTGTACCTAGAATACCAATGTAATGCAAATCATAATAGATATTAAATGTAGTCAGGATAGTAATTATATATGTTTTATACAGAATTGTGCAGCTGAGAAGAAAAGTTACCTTAAGAGCTACAAGCAATGTGACTGTTTCAACTGAATAATAGCCTCTGTCAACATAGTCCCCCATAAACAAGTAGTTTGTGTCTGGTGATTTGCCTCCAATTCTGAAAAGTTCCATGAGGTCGTGAAATTGTCCGTGGACATCTCCACAGACTGTGACTGGACATCGCACTTCTTGTACATTAGATTCTTTTGTCAAAATTTCTTTAGCCTATAAAACAAAAAACACAGAAATTGTGAGTTTGTCTATGAACAGTCATTTCATTCGAAGTATGCTCTACCACTTCCAGCTCTCTGCTACCTGCCCTCTTTATCAACTCTTGTCCCTTCCTTGTCTGAAGCACTTGGAATAAGAGTTCATCTTTACTTAAAACAAAATTTTGCTTTATGCAACCCTGTATTAGTAGCAAAATTTTGTTTTGGTGGTTTTTTTTCCATCTTCAAAGAAGGTATTTTAGAATTAATTTCCAGCATAGGGGAAAACAACAACAAATGACCAAACCCTCAGACTTTCTACAAAAATAGTTCCATGAAGCATAAAACAATGACCATCACTGCTAGAACTGAAGAAGTTCTTAAGTATTAGGAAAAATTAAATCTAAAATCTCTCCTTTGGGGAGGTGAACACAGCCGTATTGGCTAGCAAGTTATGTACTTCAGACATCCTGCTTCAGAAGACAGTTTGCCACCCATCTATACATACATCTCAGAACGCAAAGGCAGAGAGTCCTACACGAAGCAGAAGTGAGAACGTAACTAACATCCAGCGTGGTATCAGCAACTGCAGAGCAGGTGGTTTACCTGCACAAGCTTTCTGAACACATTTTGTGTTTCAGTACACACAAGTAACACTGCGTTGTGTCTTTGTAAACCAAATTAGGGAAACATCTTTGTCGTCGCCATTTTTTCCACAAAATTGTATACATAAAAGTTGCAGACAAAGGCAATTTGTATGAATAAGCACAAGCTAAATATAGCATCAGAAAGGTAATTTTGAAATAATGGAATAATTAATTCCTTAATCATACCATCACACTGCCAGTTGTTACAGTTTGTTCTCAGAAGTCACCAAACACGTGACACAATAATTTTCTACATCAAGAGTGTATTAGAAATATAAATAGTAACAAGTTTACAAGTTACCATCTCCAAAGATTTCCATGCCTTTCAAGTGCCAATGTTCCTATTCAGAAAGGATCCCTTTTTTACCTCATTACCAGAAAGACAAGAGAATACATAAAAACTATATTCTATTTTATAACCCAAGGTATCTACAAGACTTGCAAAAAAAGCACCAGATACCACCTATGCACAGGCCACGCTGAATCCAAAATATTCTGAAGCATACACCAGTAAGAGACAGATGGAAGAGCAGCACCACATTCATTTTAGGGTCACTTTTCTTAACTTTATCAAACCTAACCTGACAACTAAAGCAACGTACTCATTTTTGGGGGGTTTCTGCTAAGCAAAGAAGTATTCTGAGACACTAGAAAAAATTCATCATAAACTGAAGAGCATTCGATTTTAAGAGGTTGGAAAAGAAACATTTGAAGTTAAAATCTAAACAGTACATTAAATACTGGGTATTGACATGAGCCAAGCTATTAAGAAACGTGCTGCTGTGTCCAGGTTTCCACCCTAGTCACGAAGCTATTATCCAGACAGTGACTGACACCCCCACGCCCAAAAGTGGTTTCACTGTTCCAGCATATTGTCCAGGCTCACCACCACAGTCACCACTTCAAACAAGAAAAGTGCCATCAACACGTAGTTTAATGATGGAGATGCATGAAATTCAACATTTCATTCAACACTGGAAAGAAATGCAAGAATGCAATCATGGTTAAGCACCCTGCGCAGTGCAGAGCTTCAGATACTACAGCATGAGCAACAGAGTTAAACCACTCTGCAGACATATTTACATCAAAAGTCAATCTCATGTGACAGTTTCCACTCATGCTGTGCCTAGTACTAAAGATAGGTCATTGTTGGCTTGCGGTAGATGCTAAAAGTGTAGATTTATTTTAAGATAGCCTGACTTAAGTTCATTTTAATGCAGTGACACTCACCGGATGTTTTGAAGGTGTTTTAACAGCCTTAGCCTCTTCTAATACGCTATTACATTCAGAAGCATTAGCCATCTTAATTCTCCTTTTGACAGAGAATGTTGCAGACACAGCACTTCAATATAAAAAACCCTACTCTTTAATTTGGAATGTTTTCTACTGCCTTATTTTCTTAACACATTGGAAGCACTGCACAAAGAATGCAGCATTCATTTTTCATCAAAGGCATGCGACGTTTATGCTGACCGAGATTAAAACAGCATAGTTCTCAGCAACGGAGTTGTTGCTTCCTCAGTTCTTGAAACATTAAATCACTCTGATATGCATATGACCAAACACGTAGATAAGTCAGACAGCTACTCTGATGGAAAAAGACTGTTTCAGGTCAACTTGCAAACCAGCAATCGCTATTTAATTCCTGCAACGAAGGAATGCTGGTGCACGGATTTCAATATTTCCACATTCTGAAACTAGTTTCATGAAATACTGCCTCATGAACTGCTTAGCCCATTTACAGTGCTATCATGTCCCATAGTATTAACAGGGGCATATAGCGAAGTGCCTAAGCAGCATACTTGCCTCTACAAAGGAGCTTCAGCAAAGCTGAAAGTGGAAAAAAACAACACCCTGAAAACAAGCCACCAACAAGTGGTCCATCAACCACACCCCAAATTTCCACGTTAGATTAATTCCTATAAAAGAGTAAAGCAAAAATTATTTTAATATACTGTAACATAACAGAAACACAAGTTGGTAAGACAACAATATTACACTGTTGTAATATTACAATTTCACAATTCAAATTTCAGAAGTCAAGCTATCACTAATATGACTGAAGTATCTGTGACCCTGACTTTGTACTGGACCACACACCGCCCTGTGCAGCCTCACCTGGTTCCACTCCCTCTTCATGGATCCTCTCCCCAAGATCCATGATAACGCTACTTGCTCAGCCACATCCCACAACTCTCTCCCTGTCCATCCTCGCCCCAACACACGGGGCTTCCCACCAGCAGCTCTCCTACGCTTCCTCAGGGCGGGGAAGCAGTAGAGCACTGCAGCAGCCTTCACCACAAGACAGAGCACTCCTTGGTCAAACCACCTGATGAGGGAGAACCAGGGAAGAGACACATGCCTGGTTCCTTGCACTTCAAAGACCCAGTGACCTATTGCCAAGAAGGATAATAGTGCAATACCTTTGCAGTATTTTGACACCAATGTTTTGAAACACCCAGGTTTCACTGCCTATCACCAGGATAAACAGTTACGCAATTCTGAAACAGATTTTTCTTGAATGCTTATTAATGCTTTTATTTCTCAGGCTTTTTTCAGTTCCTAACATTTCTTAGTATTAAGACAGCCCTGAACTTCTGTATGTCTTCAATCCTCGTAAAGTATCTCACACCAGAGGAAGTTTAACTTGTGATGGTATTCTACAATTTAAAAAAGATGAATAAACTTAAGCAAAAACTTGATGTCAACAGCATACTACCTTACAATTATAAGACCCTACCTCCAAAGCAGCTTAACTTTTTTTCAGCACTACACACTCTGATTTCAAAACCGAATGCAAACGGATACAGACTCATACTGAAAAGAACCCGTTATTTCAAACTGATAAATGGTAATTTTACAGCCAAGCACCAATAAAGTCTAATGCAGAAGAAACATGCAGCTGTAAGACACAGTTGCACAAGAAGAGCATAAGAGCTAAGTAAAATGCTGTCATAAGCAACAATTGCCGAGGCAGAAAGTCGTGTATTTTACTTAGAGCAATCTCAAAGTTCAAACAATAAGCACACATCAAATACACTTCAGCTTAGTCATAGTGACTAGAATTCGTTCCTACTTGGTATCTGAAATATTGGCTTACTCAGCCATTTCTCTGGAAAGAGGCAACTTGTACAATCCCAAACCACCCAAAAGACAAGAAGAATAAAACCAGTATCAGTTTAAACACACAAGAAAACAACCCATTTTCACTTTATTGTAAAGCAAGTAGTACTGCGTAAAAATACAACCTAGTATTTAAGAATTAAAACATTCCTGGACTGCAGCACATCTTCTAAATGGTCAGACAAACAGTAAAGCACTGTTTTGTTGCCTTTGTTTACAAAGCACATCTTTTATGCAAAACAGTGTTCTTAAATACAAAGATTAGCTTCATTGTTTTAAGACAATGCAAGATCCAAGTGTAAACTCTGCATTTTATAATGAACAGCCAGGGATAAGAATTAAAAAAAAAAAAAAAAAAGTATGACCATTAAAGCTACCACTACCATATGATTTTCAGATCTTCACAATTTTCTTTAATGAGATGCAGTGGCTGTACGTATGCAGAGGTATCTCCCATCTCCCCTGTTCCTATATGCCACAGATTCAGGCTCAGAGTCGCGTGCCATAAAGGCTATAATTCATCCACTCTCTCAACTCACTCTACACTGAGGACAAGCGTGTTTCCCCTCATGAGCAGAGTATATCATCAGCCTTGCCTCACAGAATTCATTTCAAGTGGTTCGTTTCTGAAAAATCCTCTGAATTCATCTGTACCCAAATTCCTTTGTGTTTCCAGAACATATCAGTTATTTCTCAATTATTCCTACCCCTTCTTAGATTTACACGTTCCAGCAGAAGCTCTGACAGCTCAAACCAGATATCTATCTACCCTGAAAAACTCTGGGGCACATCAGAAAAAAAATGCAGTAAACACTACTGTGCCTTTGTAGAATTGTAGAACAATGCTTGAAACTGCTGCATAGCAGCAAACCAGTGCTATAAAGCCCTTATCAAAAGATTACCACTAACTCAGTAAAGGAAATACAACCATTACTTTAATTAGACAACATAGCTCCGAAGTCATGGTTGCAGATGGTAATGTGTCATTCTTGGCAGACCAGAATTCACACCTGCAACCCACCATGCTGTCTAGTAAAGCATGTGTCGAGAAGCATCCACTGTAACCAAGGGGGGAAAAAAAAAGAAGAAAAAAAAGGTATTTGTAGTTACCATGAAGATATTTTGATGAGATCGAAGGCTTCAACCACACCCATAATTTCCTGCCATCAAGATGCACAGGATGTGACTAAAGAAGGCACAATGATCAGCTAATTGGGATGAATACTGGTTTTAGCTGGCCAAACATCGTGGCCTGGAAGAGATTCCAGTTCCAAGCAAAGTCACCCATTACAGTCAGCAAGTCTTCTGCAGAAGACTTAATGCATTTGTTTCCTTCAGTTTAAGGGCTTCCCCCCAGCCCTTACTTGCAGAGGAAAGAGAACGTGTTCAGACAAAAGATGGGCTCACCATTTTTAGAGCAAAACATATTTTCATTAGTTGTCTGACACTTTAAACAAAACTAGAGAAATGAGGCCTCCAATATCACCCTTCTGTGAAGAAGGTACGACAGCAGTCAGATTACATATGACACAAATGGGAAACTGATTTATGCTGAACTTCAGAATCCACTAAGGAGTTCAATGTGAATGTATAAGTAGGAATAAAATTAAAATACAAAGCTCCCCATTGACATTTAATTTTTTAGTATTCCAAAGTAAGTAAAATCAGGATTTCCATCCACACAGAAGAAGCCACAGCAGCAAAATACTCTTTTCCCATGACTGAAACAGAAGATAACCAATCTGCTTTCTCTCTGATTTTGTGACTAGCACCTATACCTCCGTCTCTAACCTCTTTCACTACCAGCCATACTGAAGGTTTAGAACTCAGCAAAGGAAAACAAGGCACGCCTGGTCAAAGAGTCACAGCGCAGCTCCTGAGAACACGTGTGTCATGATGTGGTCACTACATTCGTAGCCCTTAATTTTCTTGGGATAGGGCAAATAGAACTAACAGATGAACTCAAAAGTTTTATTTTAATTCAAAGTGCACAAAATGGAAGTTTGGTAGCTTATGACTATTTGTCAGTGAACAAGAACAGGCAATTAACTCGCCAAAAAAACCCATAAAATCCAATCAGCTTTGTATTTCACAACACACAGCAAAGTACCCTTCTTCACTGCTCCACAACTCAGCAACAACTGCTCCCTTACCCTTTTAGCAATTCCTGTTTGGTTAGAAGAGAGTCCAGTTAAACACAAGATGTTAGCCAACCAGAAGAGCAATCCTAATGCCAGTACTGCATGTAAGACTAAATGAGACAAGCACCTTCCTTTTTCTCCTGTAAATTCTAGAAGCTCTACCAAGAAAGCATACAGGCAGTACAATTTTGCCAAATAACCCTCTATTCCTTTGTATTACAAAGCAACAACTGACAACACTTGCAGCCTTTGTAGGCCCCTCAACAGTTCAATTTGGAAAAATTGTTAGCAATCTTACATACTCAGTGTAACTGAAAGGAGTGTTCTTTCTCTCAGAGGCAGACTTGGGAGAAAGAAAGGGGAACTGCTATTTAAGTATCAGTAGCTGACAAGACCAGATGGAAAAAGAAGATAGGAAGGGGCTCCTCTGAAAGAACTCAGTGTCATTATTTTGCTTCATACAAAAGATCTTAGCGTCTTGAACTTTGAATTAAAAGAAAAACAAAGTCTAGAGAAATCGTAAAAAAAAAAAAAAAAAAAAAAAAAGGAGGCCAAGCAGGTCAGAAAATTCAGATGCCATCCTCTCTACGTGGGAGTTCCAAGAAACAGAGCAACAGCAGTAACGCATGAAGCTGACCACTTAAGTTACACAGAGATGGTCTTCAGTCCCCTCTGTAGAACAAGCTGTATTCATTTTGTATCATTCAGGTTGTTAAAAACAGAAATAGTCTAAAGCTATTCCCAAACTAGTTATGCCTGGCATCTGCAAGTCCAGCTTCATGTAATAAACTCAAGCAGTTTTCAACTCTTTTGCTCAAGTAACTCCAACCACAGCTAGGCACCGTCATGTCAAAGGTATGGTCAGGATACCAATTGGAGGACAGGGTAGGCACGTGTGTCAAAACTCAAAAAATGTACTTCAAAACCAACTAGCAAGCATGTCACACCTATACTGGAAGGTATTTTCAATATACCCAGCAGAAATACTGGAGACCTGACTACTGAGCAATTGAGCTCCAGTATTTATTCTTTAGCCAGGAGTAACTTTTTCCAGCTTCACATACTAGCTAAAGAAAAGGAACCAAGGGCAACAACTGTGTTACTGAATATGGGCGTAGTGTTTAAGGGTCCCTAAATGAGCATGGAAATTCAACCACTGCTCCTTCAATTCCCTTTGCACAGCCTCCTTAACTCATGCCAGACACAGCCAGACAGGTTAGGTTATTACACTGTTTAAGGCAACCCAGATGACTAACTGAAAATGGCTAGGGAGCAATCACAGAGCAGCACTGTCATCAGATCTGAGGAGCCAACAGCCTCACCACAGGTAGATTTGGAAGGGGACATCAAACTACAGCCTCATCCATGTCCTGAGCCTTCAACTGGTAGAACTCAAGTAGGAACTTGCTCTGACTTACGAGTGCTTACTTCTGTTATCTTAAGCTATGCCCAAAATAACTTCTAAACCAACACAGGAGTATCTTTCACTCCTATTTGATCACAACTAATGTTGTGGTTAAAACAAAACAAACAAAAAAAACACCTCACAGCCAGCACAACTCAATTTCACAGAATGTCCTAGAATTGAAAAAAATTAGAAAGGTGCTGATGCCACAAGAATTAGCACATACAAGACTAAATTCTCATACGCACATCAAAATGTCATAAGTATAATCAGGACTAGGCGAGAAGGCTGGCAAGGTTGATGCTTCAAATGCCTTTTGTGTAAAGAGACAATTTCCATTTTATATTATGAACCATCACAAAAAAAAAAACCCACAGAACACTGGGAGTGAAAGGATTTTTTTTGTGCAAGTGTTCTAGAATAATCTGAAATGCAGTTATTAAAGTGTCACAAAAAGCTTTCCACAATCCACCTGTAACTCTTCAGAGACAGAAGGTATAACTGTATGCACCCATCAATGGCTTGATCCCCGGGTATGTTCAACGAAGCAGTAGCAAAGGAGTCCTAAACCATCCTCTGGTCTCCCACAGCCCCTGGAACTGAAGAGGGCTCTCCCGCTGTCGGCAGTAGTTTAAGGGTCTCCTTGTTGGTGAATCCAGAAGCCAAAGCAGCAGCAAGGAGGAACTGAAATGCTGTGTCTTCCAGACCCACGTTCCTCTTCTGCCAGCAGGAGGGATGGAGGGACACAGAACTTGCCCAATACACAGCCGACTGCACAGAAAGTCTCACTAGCTAGGAATTCTGTTGGGGCAGGTTTTTCAGTTGATTTACAGCAGGCTCAGACAGCAACATTCATTTTTACAATCATCCTAGTTTGAAAAATAGTTATATGTGATGGTTACATGTAAAGATATGGGAACGCGAAAGCTAGCTAATGGAAAAGCCCTTGCAAACACGGCTGGGGACAGTTTAAAAGATTCACCTCTGGGCAAAAATAATTACCTAAGAAAGGTAACTCCTCAACAGCAGAGGAGGCAGAAGTGAACACGTGCATCTCTCTGTCTGAAAAAGAAGGAGGGCAGACATCTCAGGGCAGTAACAGCTTAAAACACAGGAGTGAGATTCACAGAACTTGCCAGTCCTATGCAGGGAACTGAACTTTGATTGCAGGGGGTGGGGGGTGGGTGTTGACCCAAAAGAAAGCTTCATTGGTAACATACTGCCCCCACAGAACTAAGGCACTTAACATAAGCTGAACGAGTCCAACCAGCTCATGCAGCTGCAAGGGGTACATGCATGTTCGGTTAGTTCTGATCTGCAATCAGCCTCAGAAAATCTAACTTGGAAGATCTGGTGTTAAAGAAAGGTGGAAGTTCTGCAAGAGGAAAAAAAAAAAATTAGAAAACTACAGCATTAACAAGGTACATACCAGAGAACAGTATGGCCCAGAAACATATTTATACTATAAAAATTAGCACTGGTGACAAATCAAAAAGCAAATGTAACCAAGATCATTGTTACAGATCAAAAGCTGCAGTAGACAAGGCTCAAATTCAGGTTTCTTGAATGCCTTTACCAGTATCAGCCCTTCACTTAGTTTAAAAAAACATTCCATAGCAGCACTGTCTATTCAGACATATTTTACTACTAATTCAAGTACACTGGAAGAGAACCTTGAACGCTCTATATAGCATATATGACCAAATTGTCATCTTTTTCTAAAAACTGGATGCCATGTTCAAACCCACTTAATTACAGACTAGTATTTCCAGGGGAGAGTCTCCGGTACCTCTCCCTCCACCTGCACTAGCTACCTTCTGCAATAACAGATGGAGACTCTATCCACAAATTCAACTCATTCCTTTGTGCATTTTTAGACTGTCATCCCACCTTCCTAAGCAATGTACCACACCCCCATCTCCTGTGATAAAGGGCATTTATACACCACAGTGAGGAGACACGACCACTTCCCTCTACTCTCACAAAGCATGGAAAAGAACAGTACTCCAAAACAGCATCCCTTTATTCAAAATGGCCAGTGGAAAAACCCTCACCTGGCAATAAAGGACTTCCTTTCTCCTCTGTTCACGGACAACAGTCAGTAAGTGATTCAGCGTTAGCAGGACAAACACTGCTGACATGCAACAGTGACTATACGGCATACATTTTGACCGCTTCTTCAAAACTTACGCTTACCAAATCCTTAAGCAAAGCACGCACAATTGGTCACACAAATGATGCGCCGTAAAATACACAGTGCGTATTAAGCCTAGAATAACTTAACTGCCACTCAGAGGTTCATATTTTTTCAAATCATCTGTGAAAGTATTATGCATTATTCATGGTTACAAATTATTCCTAGACTGAGAAGACATTTCTGCCCAGCTACCACCACCACCTGGGTAACTAGGCACAAGGTAAGAGGCACTAGGAAAGTAACTGGGATGCATGAATGGCCACACTTAATTATTATGTTTGTAAATAGCTGTTATGTTCTTTAGATATTGATACTGAACTACAAGAGAGCCCTTAGGCTTATTCTTACTAGACAGGCACCAGTCTGCACACATGAAGTCCCAGCAGATCAAGAAATACCAGTCAGGAAGATCATCCAATCAAAGAGCGTTATGGGGAGAAAGCCCTCACAAAGATCTTTTTTATTTATTTTAACTAGCCCTAGCTACAATTGAATGTGGTGAAGAATGCCAGTTTATACCTAGTAGGGTCTTTATCTGTCCTTTGGAACAGCAGCTGTATTTGACACTGTCCTTAACACATTAAGCTATTTAAAAACATAACCTTTGGGTGTGATTACATCCACGAAACTACTTAAAGACAATCAAAACATGAAGCACAACTCAGTGAAGTTTCTGAGAGTCAGTGCTGGAAGCACAGAAACACGTTAAAGCGAATGCTGTCCCCCCAGCGGGAGGGCATGGAATTCAACTAATGCCCTGCTTTCACGAATATGGCTTCCCACTGGAGTGGGCAGAGACGACTTGATGGAAAACTCGGATTTGGGGGGCCTACTCTGAATTCCTTGCATCAGCAACTACATAGAAACTTAACTACTCTTAGCAGGAAGTCCCAGTAAATCCACCTGTAGTTACCAGCAACAAATCATCTTTCCTTAACATAAACAGCCATGTGGCTGTACTCTGCAAAGTGGTGACCGCAAACCAGTCAGAGATAGGGAGCTTTAGGTCAAGCACAGTATCACGCTACCTGGAGAAATACTACCTTTGGACTGGAGCTGGCTCACATCCACCCAACTTGAGGCAAAGAGGTTACTGATAAATGATATTTTTCAGGTACACTTCTCTCACGCATTCTCGTGGTCTCTCACGTCAAAACACAGCAGTTAAGAGACACAACTTTCTGTATCCTTTCCTTTTACCCACCATGATTTTGGTGACAAGCATTGCGCATTTATCCAGAAATACAGCCCATTTCCATTCTTCACTGGGAAAAAATGAAAATGTCACGTTGCGCAACAATGATGACTGGGACTACGGTATCTTCTGTAAGGAATTTCTAATGGCATGCCTACTCCTCACCTACTGAAAACTCACAGTAAACTGAAACCCTTCTGTATATTCCTCATGCTCCTGCAAGTTACCACACAACCTTACAAAACACACCTGCCCATGCGGTATTCAGGACCCTGTACCAGCACCAGTTTATAAATGATGGCAAGCAGACTACTCGCCTCTCCAACAAAGTGATACAAGGAGGAAGCTGGACTGCTGTCATTAGAGACACACATGGAAAATAGGCAGTGACACTGCCACTTGTTTGCAACACAATTTAGAATATACAAACTGTATCAAATGGTAACAATTTCAAGTCACTAGAATACTAGCCAACTAAAATTTGGACTTGAGCAAGAACCCATCTAGCCAAAACCACTGCAAGTTCTTTAGTAAGTTCATAGACAGTCCTCTGGAAACAATTTGCTTCCAAAACAACATGCTGTAGTATTTGAAGGCATAATGCCAAATTTAAAATATTCTAATTATTTCTCGTGGCAGGTACACAGCCTTCTTTAGAACCCAGTACACCAATAACTTCCCAGATTCCTTAATTTCTAGTTCCCAAACAGTCCGCAAATATTATTTCATTCAGTCTAGAAAGGTAGGAATACATAAAACCTTCAGCAACCTAAAAAAATGCTCGGCTATTAAGTTACATCCAGAATTAGAATCCAATTGGAAAACGCAGCTGGATGCTACCAGAACAAATTTTTCCTTGAATCTCCAAGAGGCAATCTATCCTGGGCTGATTTTAAGACCCTTCTAAAGTATAAATGCCTCAATCAGCACAGTACTCTAACATCCAACTCTCAACGTTTTCAATCCATCACCGTAAAAATAAATAGCTGTATGGAACCTCAACTGTCTATTCCGTGAATTTTATGAAACCCAGAATCTTATCCAGAGAAACCAAAGTCCCAAAGCTAATCTACCCATCAATTAGTTATCAAATGCGTCTGTGCTTGTTTGTATCATAAAAAAAAAAAAAATCAAAGCTGTTACATTCGAGCAGCAGCTCTTTACCCCGTGTAATTTTCAACTGATTACCATAAGCTTTTATTCTCATTGTAATAACTTACACTTTCGGGGTTGCTTTAAAATTCTAACCGTATCATGACAGTACGTCGCGCCGATTCAGGCGCGCCCCTCCGCACAGGACGGCCGGCCAGACCAGCAGCCGCGAACCGCCGGCGGGCACGGCTCCCCCCGCCCAGCCGAGGCCGTCCGGGTGCGGCGGCGCCGAGCGGGGCCCGAGAAAGGGACAGGGCAGCGAGGAAGCGGCGGGGCCGGTGCAGCGCCAGCCGGCCGGGCCACCCCCGCCCCGGGATGGCGGCCGCGCTCGGGGGTCTCTCCCGAGAATCCCGGCAGCGGCGCCATT